>PVIY010024400.1:0-38091 GCA_004026745.1 Myrmecophaga tridactyla | reverse complement strand
TGCCTGCCTGCCCTGTCTGACTTTTGGGGGCCACCTCCCTGTGAGCCTCTCCCTCACCCCCTCCCCCATCCCCTAGGCACCTTCACTCATCTGTTGTCCCTTGGTTCCCAGGCTCTCTCCACAGTTTCTCTAACTTGTTTATTGATTCAGTAAAAGGAATTGCCCGATGTTTATGGAGGACACATTTCTTGGACTCAGGAAACCTCTATTAGACACAGATTCAGGACACAGGGACTGCGAGGTCCTGTGAGATCACCTCTTCCAAGCCTAACCCTTCACAGATGGAGACAGAGAAGGCCCAGAGAGCTGCAATCCCCTGTCACTCAGCACTTGTACATCCCTGGGAGGACATTTTGCATAGAATCCCAATTTCCTCCTCTACCTGGCAACAGAAATATGTATCACCTCCCAAAGAAAATCATGAAGATTGTAATTATGCTGGTGAGCAAAGCAGTAAATGGGTAATCCTGGCTCCATCTCTTCCCTTCCCTCAGCAGCTGTATTACTCACCTCACCTGTACCATGGAACTCCAGGGGCAATGAAACAAGAGAGACACTTGACAGTTAAAAGCACCATATGCACAAATAACAGGCATATTGAACAAGAAATGAGTAATATATAAAGCAGTATCAAAAGTCTTCAGATCTCTGGAGCCTGTACATTGACAGCCTGAAGAAAAGACCATAGTAAAAAGCAGCACAAGGGGAACCTGCCAGAACATGTCTTACCTGATAATCCAAATGCCTAGGGCACTTTCCTCTCTTTCTGACCACTAGGAAGGATATCCAGCCTCTCTCATGGCCCCCTCTTCAAATTCTACCCACAGTGTAAGCTCAATTCAAAACTAAGTTCCCACCACTTGTGCCCCTGCTAACAGCTCCCATCTCTGAATCTGAAATCCTGACAGTTTTACCACAAACTTTGATGCTATCCTATGTGTGGTCTAACCTCGGTTCCCAATCAAGAGAGACATGAATCCTTAAAGGGTGAAAACTATCTTTTTTTTTTTTTTTTGTAATCCTTTGGTGCCTGACATGGACTGAGCACATAGTAAGAGCTTAATAAATACCAGCTGCTTGATTTCCGAATGGAGGAGGGAACAGTTATCCAAGTCTACTCCTTGCCTCCAGGCACAGTATGTCAAGCTCAACAACTCCACATCTTACCACCTAAACTTAAGGGTCTGCAGCAGGAGACAGATCTTCCTGCCTAATGGTATGTTTATGACACAAAGCAAGGACATAGCCCAATTTATGAGATTTCAAAGGCATGAAGTGCAACTACATAGTGCTCATGCTATTACATGCCTCAGGAATGCCTCCTCTTCAAATATGATGATCAATCCATCCCGATTTTTAAGAACCCATTCAGACCCCAACTCTCCAGAATGCTATGTACACCTGCATAACTCACACTTTGAACAATATCAGAGGCCATGGTTCACAGGGTAACAAGCCTACATCTGTGCTCAAAAATTTCAGTAACTCTGCACATGGATTTCTGATTTTAAAGGACTTAATACATAGGCCCTCTAAATGAACATTTGATTGGAGAGGGACTCTTATTTAGTCTCAGCTTTTACCCCTGGAGGTTCCTACTTCCCTGGCCACTAAAATTTGTCATCATTTAATCTAGCAGGCAATGTTACTGCTTTGCTGATTCTGGGGTGGATAAGAAGCCATAGATAATGCTTGCCATATTTATTGTAATAAATCCAACCTCAAGGAGCCAAAGGCACTTGACCTGGCCCTTGACCTAGCCTCCTATAAATCCACTCATTTCTTTGAACCAAGGCTCCTCTCAACTGCACATAGCAACCTCCACCTCTTCCACCACCACCACTCAGGCTTGTAGAGAAAGAAAATCTTATCTTCCTTCTCCATCTTTCTGCATCTCTCCATCCCTCCTTTCTTCCCTCCTTTACTCAACACAGCACAAGGTCAAGTATAAGATTTATGGATGAATAAAAAGTCAGACGCTTTACAGTCAATGTCTTAATGTAACCTCTTCTTCCAAAACCCAGCCATATAAGAAGGGTCAAATCTGAGGATCACACCAAAGAGGAAAATGGGAGTGGGGTGGAGGGATAGGGGGAGAAGGAAGAGAGGAGAAACAAGGCATGGGACGGATTCATGATCAGGAAAAAGCCATGGTGCAAGGGAGGGCCATTTTATCTTCAGTTCAGCATCTCCAGATGATAGAGATCTTTTTTTTTTTTCTTTTTTCATCTGCCTGGGGGTGAAATAATTACTGTCCAGCCTTGGTTCCACAGCCAGGAGACTTCAAGCATCATCCAACCGGGAAACAAGAGCTGCTCCCAGGAACCCCTGGGTGTTACACTCTCCACATCCCTTAACTCTAATTCTCATGGCAACTCTAAAAGGCAGGCATTCCTTTCTGCATTTTTCATATAAGGAAATGGAAGCTTGGAGAATTTCTGTTCTTGATCAAAATCACTCAGCTAGTGATTATGGAGTAGAACTAAACACAGATAAAGTGGCTTTAAAGACTTCTCCCTTTTACCTCATTGTGTGACCAAATGCTTTATTCTCCTGATCATCCAGAGAATTTATTATCAATAACATCACTTTTGTCCTTAACTACACTTCACACTTTTGGATGTTCTCTATTTGGGTGAAAAAACTGGCCCCCATACCACCCCCCAGCCCCATAAAAGGATGTGATCCCTGAGGGTGGGAAATGGGTCACACCTAGTCTATAATTTTCTGTGAGACTGACATAAGTTTTGCATAATGTAAGTTCTAGATACATTTTTTTCAGATATAATTAAGAATTTTTCCCAAATCAAATAAGGTAGGGGTAGTAGCTTCAAAGGAGCCCATACTCTGCTCTTGGGTTTGGCTCTCCATGCCAACTTACTCCCTTTCCTCACCCTCCCACTGGATTAAGTGCCCCTTCTCCTCTACTTCAGTCCACACCTCAATGACAATCCACTTCCTTGTGTTTACCTTTTGCTTGAGTTCTGCATTGGATTGGTAAGGACTACCCCCCTCCATTCTTATGCATCATTGTATTTCCAGCCTATAGAACTGGCTAGATGAAAATGCTTGATCAATGGCATTTGTAGAATCAATAAGATAAGGGAATAAGATCAAAGGACCTATAAGCCTGACCAGACAGGCAGGGACACCAGCACTATTGTTCCATGCCAGCAGATCTGAGGGTCCCAGAGTCTGGAAACAGATGTGGACCATTAGGTTATCAGCTCTTAGAAGCCCCTGAGCTTATCATGACTCAAGGTTTGCATCTTTAACACCCAGCACAGTGTCTGGCACTTTCTACAGAATTATTACGCATTTGTTGAGTAAATTAATTAGTGTACACAAGCTGGAGCAACCTCCATGTACTCTCCATTTCCTCGGGAGGCAAAGCTGTGTGATTTTCCCTTTTTAATGATTGGAAAAATCATGGACATTTGGAGCCTGGATAGAATTGGTGGAGTCTGTTCCAATTTCTCATTCACAGATGGAAACACTGAGGTCCAAGTTCTCACAGAAGGCATCCTGCCCCCAGTCTAGCATGCTTTCAACCCATCATACAGCCACACTTTGAGGAAATCTAAGCCCCAAGAACATGTGAGGCCATTGGTTGAGCTGCAAGGCTCTTTGCTTCTTTCTCGCCATCTCTGTCCAGTGCATGTCCCTCCATAGTGAAGAAGAGTTTTAGGAAAAAGAAAAAGTCCTTTCCCTTCCCAGGTAACAGCCAGAACTTTTTATGTCCTTTGACATTCTAGGACAGGAGCCATCATCATATCATCTTCCAGCAGTAATGCCTCAAATCCAAAGGCAATCAGGAAGGGCACAACCACAGACTAGTCAGTTCAACCTGAGTTTGTATTGACTGTAGAGCATTAGTGGAAGAGGACTCAAAGAGAAGTGGTCACGGACAATGTCATAAAGAAGTTACATTCAGTTTCTCTACCAGACAATGTGGGCTTGCTCCCACTGACAGTCTATCTCCTTGGTGTTCTATGGCTAATCAATGTTCAGAATGACTGTGTCACTGATGAGGGCCCAAAGAGACTTCTTCAAATTACCCACTAATAGTGACACAGAATCAATGAACTTGCCACCATTCCTGACCCACAGGGTTTTCACAGTGAAGAAAATCTTGAAACAAGAGAAAGCCTAGGTCTGCTGTAGTATTATTTCCTACACTCTAAGGTTCTCCTCAGATCATAAGTGTTAGGGAAATGCTGCTCCATGAATTGGCATTTTCTTACTTATGTGATGGATTCATTTCAGCTCACATCTAGAAACTTGGGTTCTTTGTTTTGTTTTTGCATGGGCAGGCACCGAGAATCGAACCCGGGTCTCCAGTATGGTGGGCGAGAACTCTGCCTGCTGAGACACCATGGCCTGCCCTAGAAACTTGGTTTTTAAGGTTTTGGCAATTGGGGCACAGACATTAGTGTTGCCAGTGAAGAGGCAACTGCCCTGGAGTCATGGGAAAGAAGCAAAAATGCTCGGCCAGTGCACCAAGCAATCCTTTTCAACATTTTACAAGTGCCAGCTGACATACAAGAGTATCTCAAACACAATAATGGAGACAATAAAAAGTATTGCTCATTTAATAAAATAATCCATCCCACAATTGCTTGAGATATCATTTCCTCTTGTTCTATAGTCTTCCAAACTATTTTCTAGAGGGATCAAGGGAACACCAAAAATCAGATATACAGCCAAATCTTCAATGTGCAAACTGATCTTCTGCATCAATAATAAAAAATACAAATTGAGAAAAAAGCACTGAAGTTGAAAAAAGGGAATCTATGCAAACGTATTTTAGGAATGAGACCGCTGTCACTGTGGTACAAGGAATAACCTTTACCAGAGGAGTGTGTGTATGTGTGTGATTGTGTGTGCACCATGCACAACCAGGGGAAGGGGGAGTAGGGACTCAGAGGCAGAGAGCAGCACCTGCAGAGGCTGTCACATAGATGACCTCCCGAGCACCTCACATGAGCACTGCCTGCCTCTTCTTTGTGCCTCTCACAGTGCTAAACTCGGTAAGTATGGAGATGGGGCAGCTGCTCAGGTTGCCCATGCTGGGCCTCCCGGAGTTCATTTCTATGGGGAAGGAGATCAAGCTGTTATTCTCTGGTGAAGCAGCCAGCTGTCTTTCTCGGAAAAGCCCCCATGGCAGCCTTCAGAGCCTGAACAGCCTACCGTCTCCCTACATGTGCCAGCACTTGGACCAACCACCAAGAATGCTAGTGCCTGTCGGGGACACCCGTGACAGGCCACCCCGTGTGGTCTTTTGCAGACATTGAGCCATGGCCAGTTCAAATCCCATATAGGTGTATGAGCCACTGTACTGCTTTAGTCCTACTCATGGTCGGGGGTATAAAGTCCGAGGCAGACTTTCACTCAAAGGTTTAACTGCGACTCTAAACAAAATAGCTCTCTACCCCCGTCCTTCCTTAGGTCTGTTTTCTTCAGCAGTCATGGGGAATACGGTATTGCAAAAGTACAAGTTGTACTTCGCAAAGTGTACTCCATACCCAGGCATTCAATCAGGTTACATATGACTGTATTGAAGTAAGAGGAAACATAACTGTCCACCTTACAATCAGTGGTAGCGATTGTTTTTGTTTTTCTTTTACCAGCCAGTACAAAAAATTCACCAGCCCATATTTGTTTTCACTGCTGTTTTCCTCCTTTTGCAAAGCAAGGGTAATGTACAGGAAATAGAGAGTGTGTGCATATACACGTGTATTCATTTAAACATCTCGTCCAGAGAGTGATGGACCTAGATGGATGGATAGATCAGGGTGGCAGCCTGGACAAGTTCTTGGAAGACTTGTTTTGGCTCTTTGCAAGTAGACAAGGTATGTTAGAGTTTCAAAGAATTTCGAATATAAAATCTGGTCTAAAAATTTACAGCAAGTGTCCACAAAGGACCCAAGTAGAACAAGGAATAGAATTGCTCTCAGGATACCCATGTTCATGTTCTGGAGCTGCACATGAATATCCTGCTCTTGGGCATGTCCCTCTTGGGGACTCAAATTTTCCAATCTGTAAAATGAGAACGGTAGGTGGTGGACCTTGTTGGATCATGGACCCCTCTAGGAATCCTATACAATTTATATAGCTCTACCCAGAAGATGCATTTGAATACAATTATGCATGATATTTGAAGGGATTTATCACCTAAAGCCTTTCCAAACTAGGAACCCCGGATTAGGTGATGCTCATTGTCCATAGCCTTTAAAAAAATCTCTTCTTTATATTTCTGAGTAAGTTAAGAGGTATTTTAACCACTTAGCTTCCATTTCAATTTCTGTTTCCTTCATTCCCTCAACCCAATGATCTACATGCAAACTCACCTCAAGCTCTCAAGTTCTATAACTGCTTCCCATATCACAAATAGATATGGCACACTTAGAGGCAAAAGATATTACAATTGAGGTTTCCAATCCATAAGTCACACCTCACTCAACAGGCTGTGATTCTCTGGAAAGCCTTAGAAATCAACATCCTCTAAATAACTCTGTTCTTGGGGGTCTCCTACCACAGATATCACTTGAATCTGATCGTGAATGAATCCCAGAAAACCATGAATTAGAAGGTACATTTCTACCAAGCCTATTCAGAACCTCTTCTTTCAGGCTATTATCAGGTTACTCTTCCTCCATCTTTGTAAAGGGGTTCTAGTTCATGTCCTATTTCCTTCCTTAAAAGGAATATGTGTTTTTGAATTAGGAGGCACTCCCATTTTAAATGAATGCCCTGATTGAACTGAGACTCAGATCTAGTTCTATTGACTTTCAAACTTGGATTTTATTCTCCAACTCTTTCTTTGCCTATTTCAGAAGTCTCATGCAGGAAAATAAATCAGGTATATATTTGTTAGGAGGAGAAGAAAGGCAGGGATGTTGCATGGAAAGAATAAGGTGTCCAGGATAAGATCCTTCCTGCTCTTCCCTAACCAACAAATATAATGATAAAATCAATTCTTGTGGGGAGGCTTTAAGGGTAATTTGCCCTTTGGGGGATATAGCTGGGCACCTGGAAGACTCTGCTAGCCCAAGCAAAGAGGGCGCTGGGGCTCTTGCTCTCTGCATTAGATTCTTTCCCAAAAAGTGTTATTCTGTGTATTTCTATTTCATGCCTGCTTACTGTCCACTGACCCACAGGATCCAGTGATTCTCATTCGAGACTGATCATCTATGAATCATGCCTCCGAACACGTGAGTTTGAATTTCTCTTCACTACGCTCCACCCCCTACCAGCTCTTTCCAGCCACTTCTTAAACATAAGGGTAATGAGTTGTGGCCAATGAGAGACAGATCTCTTATTTAAAGGAACAATCTTATTTGTAACATGAAACTGCAGTAGGGACAATTTGCTTGACAGAACCTCTTCCCTGGATCCTGCAAAATGCTAAAGGTCATGGGTAACTCCTTGACCCAGTTTTTATGGGCTGGGTTTCCTTATATCTTTCCCCTTCACCATTCTGAGGAGTCTTTTAGAATGTCAGATTAATTTTCCTTTTATCGCCTGAGGTCAGGAATCAAACATACATATTACTCTTTCCAGTGATAGGTAAGTCCAGCCCAGAGAATGAGGGTAATACGTATTTATGGAATTAATTTTTTGAACTTTCACTTTTTCCCATAGCTGCCATTGATGAGGACGAAGAAAAATCTTGTGTTTCTTGGATCATCTAATTGAGGTTTTGAAAGTCATATTGCCCAGATTCACCCAAATGTTTTTCACATATTACTCTTTAAAAAAAACCCAGTTCCCCAGCTTCTATCCCCCCACCTTCACCATCTGAACCTTCCAGTAGCTTAAAAGAAAAGGGCAACATTATCACTATAGCAACTGGAAGAAATCATGCCAAGAATTATCTCTCAGGACTCTGCAGCCATCAACTCAAGCACAGAAGCACCCTATACTGTTGAATATTCCATACCACCCCAGGGTATCTAATCCTCCTTTACTTAGGATTTGCATCCTATTGGTAGTTCAGAAAGCATTTTTGTCACATTTCTGAGTTACTCACAAATAGCTGGCTGATGGCATTTTCTGGTTGTTGTTTTGGGAAAGTTTTTTTTTTCCTTGGGTCATTTTCTGAAATCTCTTCCCCAACCGTGCTACAGTGAATGCTTAACATCAACAAAATCATGTTAAAAATTGCATAGGTCAAATGTAATTAGAAAAGATAATAAGCTCTGAACGGGAAACAGGGTTTCCCAAATTTACTTCCTGCTGATTCTCTACACATCCCACCATATGTTCCAGGAAAGCCAATCTCAGTAGCCCCAGCAAAGGTCTTCCCTGCTTTCCTGGTAACACAGACTCTTAGAATAACCCCTAGTTTTCTCCATGTTGCCCAAAGAGCAGATCCTTACTGGTTCAATTCAAGACTTCTCTCCAAAGGCTTCCTGGGCTAGCCTGGTTGACTCTGACCTTTCCTGAATCTGAAATCAGCGCTTCAAATGAAACTTAGCTGGTAAATGGTAAGTTTCAGTTGAACTAGTGAAGACTAGGAAATGAATGACACATGGATAGTCTCCACATTCCGGATGTTCACAAGCGAGTGGGGAGACAAACATAGAAACGAATAATTAAAAGGAAATGTGAGGGAGAAATCAGCCGGGGTCTTCCCAGGAAACAGATGGCACACCCAAATCAGGATAGTTAGGGAGAGTTAATTTACAAAGGTGTGGAAAGACATAAGGGAGGCACAAGGAGTTATTAACAGAGAAGACTTTACCACCTCTCAACTAAAAGGAGAGGCAGGGAGCAGTTATGGCAATCACAAGTGCCTCTAGAGGGTTGGTAGATTTTTGATGTCTTTGACCTCCAACTAGCCTCCATTCTATTACTATTTCTAAGGTATGGATCTGAAGATACTATGCCTTAATTTTATCCCTTTGCCCTATGAATAAAGTCCAAACTCCCTGGCTTGAAATTCCAGGCTCATCATAGTTGGGACCCAATTCACATTTTTCAGCCTCATCACTCACCTGCTCCAAAGCTGACATCCTCTCTAGCACCATGCACTTGTGTGTTCTGAGTCCCCTCAATACCCCACAAAGCTGGAATGCTTCCTCAGCAAGCCAAGCCCTATTTGTCCTTCAGACCCAAACTCAACATCTCTTTCCCCATCAGCCTTTCTAGCCGTCCTGAGTGGAGGCACTTACTTCCTTCACACTCCAAGAGGCATCTTTTGTATCTCTTTGAGCACACAAAAGATGAGCCTGAAAGAGGGTCTGAGTCAAAAGCAGGAAAAGAAGAACTGGGGCCAACCAGACATGTATACTGAGTCTTGAACCTGGATCTTTTCACAAATCCATGTGGTTATATCTCAAAGGACCCATTTCTTCTTTTTATGATCAGAAGGTCAGAATAATTCAGGCATGATTCAGTAATAGCATTGTTTTCTACTGCCAACATTGTTTAATCCACAAAGAAACCCACACCAAACTAAACCAAACAAAAACAAAAACAGATTATAGTGAGGATAACTCAATGAGAAGAAATAACAATAATAAAAATCATATTTTTGTAGGGTCCCTTTCTGAGGTACTGCCTGCTCTGGCCCCATGCCACCCATACAAGGACTCCCTCCTAGGGCAAAGAGAGTGCTGGGTGCCAGCAGAAGCACTGAGTAAGACACCCTAAATTAGTCATATAAATCTCTTGGGAATGAATGACCTTACTAGTTCCCAAGCATCTGGAGTAACTGACAATTAAGCAAAGAGGCATAAAGGGCTTTCAGCAAATAAATTCAAAGTGATAAGATGTTAACTGGCCCAGGGGATTTTATGTTAGTACAATTTGGGGAGTGGGGGTGTTGGCTCTCAAAGTTAAAGCGAAACTGCCAAGTACTCTTGGCCTGCAACTTCTCAAAGCAAAAAATAGGTCCCAAATATGAATGGAAATGTCTCTACAATGGTGCATGGATAATTTAAGATAAGATGGAAAAGGTCCCATGATTCTAAATTGAGTACAACCAATTTAAAATGCTTCTTGCTAGAGTAGCTACTGACATCTTAACAGAAAACAACAAAAAATAAACTCTGAAGATGGAAAAAAGAAATTAGTGGGCATAAACATTAGATCCCAAATGTTAATATACAATCAAGAAAGAAACTATATGTAGAAGCTATAAAATGTGATTTTGAGATATATTGCTTCCTGTGTCCTAAGCCTCCATAAGTCTGAACCTGCATTATCTTTCCAACATTGTGCTATGCAAAATGGTTGCTACAGGAAAAAAAAAAGTGATATTTCCACCCTTATCTTACAGAGCTCACAATGTAGCTAGAGAGTGAAGTTTAAAGCCCTTGAAACAGTTTTGTGCCCAGTACTACACTGGCTTTCTAGGGCTTACTGCAAGTGATAATGGAATCCTGACATGGAAGCTGTCAGTTTGGGTGGCTAAAGCTGCTTGCAGAAATTAGACATAAAAAGATGGGAAGACAGG
Source organism: Myrmecophaga tridactyla (assembly GCA_004026745.1). Classification (NCBI taxonomy): domain Eukaryota; kingdom Metazoa; phylum Chordata; class Mammalia; order Pilosa; family Myrmecophagidae; genus Myrmecophaga; species Myrmecophaga tridactyla. The sequence continues at coordinate 27,629 of PVIY010024400.1, read as the reverse complement.
ACTAGGCAAGGAGGAGTGAAACTGAATCCTCTAAACACAAGGACAGTGTATTAAAGCACTATTCCCAGATAAACTTCATATGCACAGCTGAATGTGGAAAAAGAAAACTCAGCAGAAAAATGTATACTTGTTTTCAGCATGTTTTAAAGTTTGTGTTGCTACCAGTCACATAAGCGGGAAAATTCAGACAAACTGGGGCATAACTCTCCTTAAATAGAGATCTTTGTGATATCAAAGAGAAAGAGAGATAGGGAGAGAAAATGCTCAGAATGAACCTTACACTGAAAGAAAGCAAAAGGAGACAGTATTATATGGAATATACAAATGATGCACTAGTAAGGGACAAATTTTTGTGGACACTCCTCTAAAGGATATAAGCACAAGGAGACTGATTCTGAGGCTTCAACAAAGGTTTTTTTTTTTAAAGCAAAACAAAACAAAAACAAGAACAGCAATTGAAAGGAAACAATAAGGGAGAATGATTTTATAATACAATTAAATAAATGAAGTTCTCCTGCTTTTCTCACAGGTAGATCAGTTTTCCTTCCACATTCCAATTTTTTTTCTCAGTTACCTAATATGCATGCATAAATACACACCTACATGATACTTTAGAATCCTGGAAATATCACAAAATGTGTAACAGAAGCAAAGAGGAAAGGCAAGTCTGAGGACTGACTTTTAGACTGGCCAGCACATGCTCACGCCAAGCATACAAGACCTACCAGCCTTTTGCCCTGGCAACTAGTTCAGACACTTCCTTTTTAGTGTAGAAGAATGAGCACTAGAAGAGCTGGTTCTCTCCCCAGCCCTACCACTGCCTTATTTGGTTGACTATGGACAAGTGAAGTAAGTATTCAATTCCCTCCTCCGTTGAATGAATGAATTGGGCCAGATGATCTCTCTTTGGACCAACAAACACAATATTTTCTAACTCTACAATCTTGAAACTGAGCCCAGGGTCTTGCCCAGGCTATGGGGAAATCCAGGCAAAGACAGTTCATGTCCTCAAAGAACAGACAATCTAGCTCATAAGAAAAAGTTAACACCTGAAATGAAGAAAGAAAAGTTCTACAGACTTAATATAAAGGTAGACTAAGGGGAACAGAATATAATAAAACTTAAAAAGGAGCTGTCCAGGTTGGGGGCACCTCTGGAAAAGTCCAAAATGGCTTTGTAAAGGGGGATGGAATTTGAGCAAGATATTGAAGAACTGGTAAGGTGTGAAATAGTGGAGGAGGAGTCCTTACACATACACACACTTACACATGTGCACACACACAGCCCACAGCCATCTCCATGGATGCCCAATAGCTGTTGGATGCCCATAATAAGTAAACCCTTCAGGTGGGTGTTTGGCTGAGGGGCACTGAACAAGTTCCCCTACCCAAGTTTCCAACGTCAACTTTCATCCTGATGAAAATACTTCTATTACTTTATTATTTCATTACTTGGGGGTCTTGAGGGATTGCTCACCTTCAAAGTTTACTGAAACATTCGAATCCCTGGAGAAAAGAAATCTCCCTCATCATCTATCCTCAAACTTTATAGTTCTGTGGACAGAGTGGGAGGACAGCTGAGGTCCTGGGAGAAGAGCAGGTCCAGGGATTGAAGCACACACAATGTCTCCTGTGAGGGAGGCTGGGATTTTGGAACAGCCCCAGGCCTAAGGCCACCGAAAGGATTTCTAATCACCATTTACATCTCACTATGCCTGCCAAGAAAAGCAAGTCCTGCAGATGAGGGCTGACAATGCCTGCAGAAGCTCAGGCTTCTGCATAGGTCACGTAACAACATCTCACAGTAAAGCCCCAGTGAGAATGCAGGAAATGATGCATATTTCACTAGAAATCATCACCCCTTGTTTGGCAAAGTTTTCTCACTTATTGGATTTAATGGTCCCCTAAGTCCCTTTTAATACTCAAGTTCTATGTTTGTGTGTTTTGGGCAAGTTGAATCATATTTATGAGCTTTTGCTTTCTTCACACTGCACAGAACCACAGATTCTCTCAGAAGACCATGAGAGTTGTGAAAAAAAATTGAGATCCATTAATAAAAGCATTATTTTTAAAAAATATATTTCCATTAAAAGGGGAAAAAACAGACACAAGAAACAGTCCTTGCAAAATAGTTAATTTGGCCACAGGATTGCTTTAAACAGCACTCAAACACCATGTTGCATGTAATAATCTCCAGAATGTTCTTCTCCAGGCTTTCCTCTAACTCTCCAAATCTACCTTGTTCAATGTACAAGCATCCATTTTATACATCTCTTCAGGAAAATATCTTCAACATGAAAAGAGGTAAACTGACTTAAGCAGAGCATAATATTCCATGATGTGGATTGCAGAAAAATTTGGTTAATATCATTCTCTGGCCCAAGTCAACTAGTTTATTCTCCCCTTTCGCACCCACAATCTGGGTAGTAATAAATGTCACACACTTCCTCACAGACTCCTGCAAATACATATACATCACTCCTTTCACATTAAGACATATGAGGTTAATCATTCCATTTCATACCAGCTTGATATGTTTTCTTTGTGTCAAGAGCCTCTCTTTCTTCCAAATGGCACATATCTGGCCAACTGGTCAGGTCTGCCAGGAGGTACAGATGACTAAAGGCAATCTTCTTATCCCAGATTCAATCCCTTTTATTTTCCTGAGTAATTGATTAGCCAAAAGAGTGTTATATGGAAAAGGAAAAGAAGAAAACAAATTGTTCCAATAATGTGATGTTACTTTCCATGTACTTCTCTGTCATTTTCCAACAAGCTATATGAAGACACTGCTGCCTAATGAAAAGATGTTATGATTGTTTAAATCAAAGAAGCATCTTCTTCCTGAAAACAGTAAACTAGACCTAGGATCTGGAGAGGTGACTTTTAAGGAATATACCTTTTTAGAAGTGAATAAAGTAAAGGTACTATGGAGAAAATAAAGGAATATAAAGAATGGAGAAAGCCATATGCAAAAAAAGAGGGAGGGAGGAAAGATTAAGCTGTAGGGATGAGGGAAAGTTGAGAATTTAAAGCCATTAGTTACAGGGAGTCCAACTCCATGTGTTCAATATTGAGGAAAGTAAGCTTAAAATGTGGGGAGGAGTAGAAATGAGGAGACCAGAAGAAGAAAGAGGAAAAGAAAGTCATCAAGAAGAGAAGAGAGAGGAGAAGAGGGGGGAAGAACATGAATCTCAACAGCGCATCTGTGGAGGCAGTCTAAGAAGTCCACTTGTCCAAGGAGCACATTCCGTCCTGGCTATCAGACGTGGCCCTGTGCCCACGACTGCTCCAGCTATATTTAGCTCTGATGTAACTCAAGTCATGTAACCCACTAGGGCAGCTGCCCCAGAGTCGTGAAGAGACATTTTACTACCTCCCCTGGAATAGACTGTATTTATATACAAAAGAGTGGACTTTCAAACATAACTGATATGACCGTTAACATAGTTGAAAGGTCTGCTGTATAAGAGGACCACATTTTTCAGAAGACCAAAGTCATTATTCTTGGTTCATAATAACGTCCCAACCCCTGCAAGTAAATATCGGCCTTTACCTTTTATGGTGTGTTCTCTCTTGAGAACTTTCCTGATCTTCTATTCTTCACTTCAACTCCACAAAGGGCTCTATGCTTTGGAGGAATGCTCTCTGGTGTCCGCTCAAATACTCCCAACCCTAACTGACCCACAGAAATAGTAGCAGGTTAGCAGGTAACCAACTTGTATACCCTAAGAGATGAACACATTGCCACAACACAGCTGAAATGCTGAGTCTGGGAATAGTTCAGAAAATCAGCCTGGCTTGACCTGAATAATTCATTCAGTAACTATGAGTCACTGTTCTATGAGACATCATGTTAGATTCTAAGACAAAACGACAGGCATTTCCTTCCCCCTCGAGGAGATTCAGATACAGCACTGCATAATAACAATCCCGCAACATGGTGCAGGGAATAGATGAATGGGCCCAAGATAAATGCTGAGGGAGGAAGTGACAGGTGGAATCTGGGAAGCCTGGGAAGGTTTCTCAGAAGAGGAGTCTCCTTTCTTAGAGAAAACATAGGGTAAAGATAAGCAGAGAATAGAGAGGAGAACATTCTAATTGGGAGAAATTAAATAAGCAAAGATGTACCCTTCTGCCATATAATTCCAATGCTTTGGTTGCCTATAGGTGGATCCTTTTGTAAAACTAAAATTCCCAAACCTGTGCCTTGACAAATATGGATAGATTCTCCATAGTTGATTCCAGCAACAAAAGCCTTCTACATGAAGGTTCTTGCCAAGTAGAAACTTCCCCATTTAAGAACCTCATGACCAGAGGCCAAATGTGCCCCTCCCACGACACAAGACTGGGAAAGGTAAGCAGAAATCAGCACAGAGGAGTTGGGTCTCAGAAGGAAGGTTGTCTATGCACCAGGAAAAAAATGCAGGGCCAGTGACACTGGTGAGGAGAAATGATGGCAGTGCCTACCCCAGTCCAAATAGTGAAAAGGAGATCCCCTGGAGAATGGGATAGATCAATCCCTGCCTGGCAGAGAAGAGAAGTAAAGAGTCAAGTGCCAGAGTTCACCTACCAGCTGTCTGGTGCCTTTAACCTAGACTGGACTGAAAAGCCAAGAGATCATTCTCTTCAGGGTGTGAAATGGATCATTTCCCAGGGTCAGATGGTTTCCCATAAACACATGGATGACTTTACAGGCATATTTGCATGGAAACCTAACAGTGTAACAGCCAGGGGTGCACAATGTTCTTTTTGGATTCTGTATAAACTGAATAAAAGACTAAGGTACTATTTAAAAGTATCTGTAAAATTACCCACTTCAGTACATCTCATTCTTTTTAGAAGGCAAGCTCAAAAAATAATAATAATAATAATAAGTACATAGAATACATCCAAACCTCCAAGGATCGTTTGAACATGGTTCAAAGCACATACCTGCACACAACCACATGTGCACATATACACACACACACACCTCACTGGTAACAAATCAAGGCTCCACTGCTGGGCATTGCTGCACAGTTCCAGCATTTATGTCACACCTCAACTTGATGGCTTCCCAAATGCAGTCACATACCTTTTAAGAAGTTCCTTTCCTCTAACCCCAAAACATCTCCCACATCCCACCTGTCTAATCCTTTCTATGCAATTCCTACCCCCATTCTCCTCAGTTTTCTTCCAGCTTCTTCCCATCCCTTCTCCAAAGAGCTTCCAGAACAATCCCTTTACAAGCATATCTAATCTTGCTATGCGCCCCTCTTAACCCCTTCAGAAGCTCCCATCACTTTTACGCTAGAGATCCCTAGAATCTTTCTCCTGGTCAATAGGGACTTGTACAGGTGACCCTTCCTTCCAGGCCTACCTTCTCTGAGTGACCCTCACTCGCTTTATCTACAGTACTCTGACATTCTTCCATTTCCTCCAAACTGCCTTAGCCAAATCTGCTCCCTTTCAGGGCCACACTACATAGAACATTCTGCCCTTCTTCATTCTCACTCCTACTCACCGCTCAGCATAAAGGGATCGGAAAGCCTTCCCTGATCTTCACAACACTCCACACTTGTATTCACAATCCCTCTAAGGTTGGAAATTGCCTACGTGTGGTTTTGATAATTTGGTCAGTGTCCATCATCCCCTAGGGCTGCTGTGAGGATCAGATCAGAAAACCAATGTGGAAATCCTTACTGTAAGCAGATTCCCAGAGTAAACCATTGCTCTTCCCTCGCTATTTCTAAAGAACTTACAACCTCAAAACAAAATATAAATGAAACAGCAGTGGCCTCTCTGTTTTCCCAGGCATCAAAAGGGAATGACTTCCAAGGGAGGCTCTTTTTAATGTCGGGCTAAGACAGTGGCAGGCCCAACTTGGCAAATGAGTAGCCTTGGGATCTCTTGCCATCAAGTAAAAATCCTTCTCTTGGGTGAACAGAGCCACTGAGCACCACCAGCCTATGTCTTGGACAGTCTCCCTGGTGCTAGAGTGTACACCCTGGATCTTGCACCCCTGATTCTTGACATCTTGACATACCAGGGCCAAAGGAAAGTAAATATTAATTGTAGTAGGGAATGATTAATCAGTTGTGGACAGTGTCACACTGCTTGGTCACAGTTTACAAGGTAATGACTTGAAAGGAAGACAAAAGGAAAGAAGATTGGGGTAACTCGCCCGCCAGGTTGGACATCTTTTGTTTGTCTCTTCAGATTCAATCCCCGTCTCCGCTCCCCCTCCTCTCTCCCTCCTCTCTGCCCAGGCAGGCTGACCTCTATGATTCACACGTTTAGGTTTCTTTGCCTTGGCTTCAGCCGAGGAGTGGCACCAGGAAGGATATGAGTGAGGTAGGGGTATTTTTCTCCCAGCTTCCTCCCTGGGTCACCACAAGCAGGTAATTCCCTTAACCAATGGTCACATGGGTCCTGTTCAGTATTCCCCCAACACAGCTTGCTTAAGTATGCTTGTTTGCTCTCTGCTCCCAACAAACACAGGTTTGTCAGGGTCTAGGAACTGATCTCGACCATGTCTCCATCAAGTCTAATCATGTTCATGGTTCTCCTAAACTGTTTAGATCCCTGGGATACTGTGATAAGCTTTGTAGCTTCCCTATACCCAGTTCACACCTGCAGGTAAAGAGACAGCATTTCAATAAGCATGGTATAGGAGTACACACTGGCATGAGTCTTAGGAAGTAGGGAAGGTGTCTTATGAGTGCCTGTATTTCTGAGATATGAGGTGGTTGCAGGACCTAGTGGTCAGAAAGGGTTTCTCTGAGAAACTGATATTTGAAATGAGATATCAGAACTCATGAGACATCAGAACTAGGCCAAGGTTGTTTTTTTTTTTTGTGGGAGGGAGGGCAGGGGGAGTTGGGGAACGTTAGTGGAGGGATCAGGAGAATCCTAGGCAGAAGGAACAATCTGTGCCAAGATCTCGTCACGCTTTCTTCTCCCTCACGTCTATGGACTGTCACGCATGGTTTATCAGCCTTTCATTTAGTACGTGTTACTTGAGTTTTTTATGGGAAATACACTTTGCCACTTTAAATGGCTACAATAAATATAAGATAATAATAATAATAAATGTTAATAAAATACTTAAAAGTTTTGGGTTTACTTCTCCAACTCATAAATCTTGTGGGCAGCCCACAGAGGCCAGCACAATGACAGAAACACGGTTGAAATTCTATAAATATATGTACCTGATTGACTGATTGATTGAGGAACGTAAGGATGAAAAAAATCCAAAAGAGACCCAGCACTGCCTCTCAGTGGACGTGGTACGTGAAATGCAGGTGAGTTGACTTCTAGATGACCTTGGGCAAATTATACTTATCTCTGGATAATGTTTGCTTAGGTCTCAGGCCCTAGGAATAGGAGATAAACGCGTGTTATTTTGGTCTCCTGAATGCTGAGAAGAGCTGGGACATAAGTGACGACCTCTGCTCGCAGTGACTGCTCCTTCTAGCCAGGGCAACATGCAAACTCAGCCTCAGTCTGAGATTCACGCTGTCCTGTCCTCACAAATACGTATTTCAGTAAGGTAGACCAGAGGTTTCCCGATAACTCAGAGGTATTTTGCCAAAGGCCCCTGACACCTGAAAAGTGATGCCTTTTTCTTCTAAAAAGAAAGTGATAGTTTAGATTCAGCCATTTTTGTTCTTTCTACTTCTGGGAATAGGTTTGATTTGTGGCTATCTCCCTAAACCTCAGGGAGTAATAAAGGATCCAAGAAGGAGCCAGGGACATCAACCTTACTCTACTGAAGACATTCTGTTATACCATAGAGGAAAGCGTGGTCTGCAGAACAGGGACCCTGGTTCAGTCCCGTTTCTGTAATGGCCCTGGTGTGGCCTGAGAGGCTGCGTCTGTCAGGGCTCGGGCTTTTTTATCTGTAAAATGAATGAGTTGCACTAGATGAACTAAGAGATCTCTGTATTTTATGACTTTGAACATCATCCTTTTTTTTTTTTTAATTTTGGCAACTTAGTCTTGAAAGCCAATGTTCTCTACATTGTGTCATTTCTCAGGGCAGGGGCGGGGGGGAGTGGGGGGGATAACATACCATCTGAGCCCCCAAAGGTTATTGTCTTGAGGATAATGGACCTCCTAAGAAGATCCATGGGTTTCTTGATATTGCATGCAACATTTTGTGCTTACGTGCATTTTTTTCCAGGGGGGGGGAAAAAGCCACAGCTTTTAGCAGAAAACAATGGGTGCCCCTGCTGGGGTGTAGGAAGCCAAGAGCAGACACCTCACCTACCCTACATGCCATCGGTCAGAAAAGACCCCGAGATCTAAGACTTCAGGGAAAAGATGATTTCTAAGTTGGGATGGGATCAGACTGATGGAACACTGAAGGGAAGGGGAGTTTGGGAGCACTATGCAAAAGTATAATCATGGCCACAACAGACTACATTGTCAATTAAAGGAAAAATATCCCTGTTTCCTGTAGGAATCAGTTCTCTCTCTGGTGTACTTGGGGGTAACACTCTGTCCCATTTGCCTTCCATTAACTCTGGTAACAGGAGGTAATGGATTCAAGGGAAGTACACAGCTGGGGTTGGCCCAGGAGAGGGCTGCTATTTTTGCCAGGAGAGGACTAGGAGAGCCCAATCCTGTAGTAGTTATTCAGTCTGCATGGGGAGGCCCCAGACCAGGCCATACCATGAGGGATTGAGCAGTCCAGGGAGTGGTCTGGGGCTTTTTCTCACAGGAACAGGGAGAAAGTCACAATAGGAAACATCATATTACTTTTACAGAAATGACTGCCAAAAGGATCTCATTTATTGATCTTAAGATAAATTGAAACATTATATCACAGAGTGGAAGTTCTACCATGTCTATCAATACATGCATGTGATAAAACATAAACAAGGCCACGTATAGGTTGAAGCTTAGGAATCATAACTTAGATAGTCAGTGCTATTATTCCAAAGTCTAAACATATGTGAGACAACTCATAGCACATATGCTGACATATGGCACTGAAACCAATATGTCAACACTTATAAGTAAGAAAACATTTATAAAAATAAAAGCAACCACAGTTCTCTCTTTACATTTAGTCTGCAAAAGAAACCACTGCTGAGCATCTTTGGTTAAGCATTAACACACACCAGGATGTGCCTCTAACCAGTTTGTTAAGGTGCAGTGCCCAGCTAATTAATTCACCACTGGCAGATCAAGTTCAAAGAAAGATATTGAGCAAGTGCATTCCTCAGGTCTTGTTTATCCCATCTGGGGTGGGAGGAAGCCCAAAAGAAAAAGACAGGGGAGGAGAGAACAGGAGAGATGGAAGAAGAGAGAAATCATTATCGTGCCATTGCAGAGCATTTCACAGTTTTTGAAAGGGTGGTGTGTGTGTGTGTATGTATGTTGGTCAAGGCTTGAAATCATGTCACTTGAGGAAAAGTTGAAGGAGTAGAAGTTGTTTAGACAGGGAAGGGACCAACTTTAAAGAAAGCTGCATGACACCATCCTGCCATTTCAAGGACTGCCAGCTGATTGAGGGAAAAGACAATACTGTATTTCTTGTCAGTTCCACAGCCTGGGCCTCGTTTCCTTCATCTGTAAAATGAGAGGTTTGTATTAGGTTAGTGGTTCTCAACTCCTAATGCAATTAGAATCACATAAAAAGAAAAGTGCAGATCCTGGAGCTCCACCCCAGATAAGAATCTCTTCAGGAGGGAAACAGGCTCTGACATTTTATTAGGTCCCCAGGTAATTCCAAGATGCAGTCAAGGTTAACAACCACTGATCTAGATTATCCCAGAGGTCTCCTTCAGCGTGATACTCAAGAAAACTTCTAGGTCGAAAATTTTTCTTAGCTCAGTATTATATATATTCCTCTCTCTGTGAGTCTGGGAGGAATCAAAATCCTGAGGGAAGCTCATATAAAATAGTGATGTTCATTTTGCAAATACTCAGTGTTTGTGTTTGCAGAAACAAAATGAACATGGAAAATCGGCAAAGGAAGAACTCCATCCCCAGAGAGCTGCTCAGGGTGTTGGTTCAGAGCCTGCTTGTACCACCTACTTCTGGCACTTTTTTTTCACAAACATGGCTGTGAACTTCCCCATTCACAGCAGAAGAGAAGCACAAATCAGAAGGTTGGTTTGGTCAAAGAACTTCTTAGGTTTATTAACAGCAGGAGAGAGAAAAGAACTAGCATCTTGACAGTGAGAGAAAAAAAATCAAAACACTGCAAAAACCCAGCACAGGACCCTGTGCAAATGGTGATGAATGCACAATTATGTGATGACACTGTGATCCACTGATTGTACACTTTGGATGATTATATGGTATGGTATGTGGCTATATCTCAATAAAATTGCATTAAGGGTGGTGCAATAGTCACTCAGCAGGCAGAATTCCCACCTGTCATGCCGGAGACCTGGGTTCAATTCCCGGTGCCTGCTCATGCAAGAAAAATAAAAAGAAAGAAAGAAAAAAAATTGCATTAAAAAAACCCTATTGGTGTAAAGAGATGACATATTTTTATGCAATGTCTCTGAATGGGATGATATTTTGAACCAATACAAAACATTTATAACATTTCAATGAAAAACTGACAATATATAAACTTCCTTGCTTACTAGAAGGCTTTTTGCTTTGATTAACATAAGTGAGACAGAAACTTCAAAAGTATATTTGATGAATGTAAAACTTTAGCAAGACCAATAAACATATTTTCTGAAAAAAAAATGTATATGTACATGTGTGTATGCTTACCTATATAGCTGGTGATTTTCTTTGTAATGATTTCAATATTTCAAAATTTGCTGGGGGTCAGCATTAAGCACTGTTATATTCTTGTCAACCATTACAAATAGGTGTGATATTCATATCCTTTCCCACCTCAAAAAATGCTCTTCATCTAAAGCAGCTAGTAAGTTTTCTGGGAACAATTGTTTGGAGGATATCCGCAATTGGACACACATCATATGCTAGTCTGGAATGGGTGCAAGAGGCTGAGATCACAGCATGGAACTGTCCCATTGGTGCTTACTGGAGTTTGAGAGTGACACCACTGCCCAAAATGACTTTGCATTACTCCATCTCCAATTGACCTGCAATTAAGTTTTCAACCAGCACTTTGGTCTCAATGCCTACAAAGTAACTAGACCTCAAAGCCTATTCACCAGGATTTTATCTTGTCAGCAAATGTGAAAGAAACAATAATTGTATTTAATATTTATTGGATGTCTTCATTGCAATATGCAGATTTGCATATGTAACCTGACTCACTGAAGATGACAATAGCAATGCCAACAGGATGTCTCAGGAAAGTAGATGGACAGTTCTAGAGCCCTAAAATGGGAGGCCCAGGTTCTTCTGGACTATTCTGCCAAATGGCACGTTTTGGGGTTCAAGAGGTTCCTATCTGTTATCCCTAAGGGCATTTTGTATTGTTTGATTCCAAAATGGTAGATTTCAAAGATTACATTCCATGATTTCTTACACCAAGTAGAGCTCTTTGGGGAGTTTGTTTTCTCATCATTACCAAGAGGATAGCTGAATGGACAAAACCACAAATGCCACTGGACAAAGGCTTGATGCCCCTTTGACTTCATCCTTCCATGCCCAGAAACTAGCTCAGGTTACCCCATGACCAAGATGCAGAGTTGCTGGCCAAAGTGACTAGTGATTATATCACTGGCAGATGCATCAGATTTACTCATGAGCTTGATTTGCTCTTGTAAATAGTTTGTAAACTCTTGGTTGACAGAGGCTCTGTCCATTTATCTTTGTGCCCCAGCATTTCCTAGCAAAGAACTTTGCACATTTCAATATTTAATATGTGTTTATTGATAGGAACTCAATTTCTTCATCAGTTCAATAGAATCCTATCAAAAATAATTGGAACAACTAAGCAGTACACGGATGTGAGACATGAGTGTCAGATAACTGTAAAATACTGCTATTAGCATCACTAAAAAATAAATACATAAAACAAAACAAAAACTCTTAAAAAGAATGAGCAGATACACTGGAATTTTATTTGGCTAGGAAAAGGAATGAGTACTGTTACACGCAATGCCATGGATGAACCTTGAAAATAGTATGCTAAGTGAAAGAAGCCAGTTACAAAAGACCAAATATGGTATGATATTCTATTTATATGACATAGGCAGAATAGGCAAATCTATAGATAGATATAGAGATAGAGAGTAGATTAGTGGTTGCCTAGGGCTGAGAGAATTGGGGGGGAAATTGGAAGTAACTGCTATAGGGATGTGGTTTCTTTTTGGGGAGATGAATTAGCTCCAAAATGGAATGTGATGACATCTACATAACTCTGGATAAACTAAAAATAATTGAATTGTACATTGTAAAAGGGTAAATTGTATGGTATGTGAACTATATCTCAATAAAGCTATTAAACTTTATAAAAACAATGGACAAACATACTGGGCTACCTTTGGAATGTTGGAATTGTAGGTAAATGCTTTAAGACTGTTCAGCTGCATGTTTTAGGATCTGAAATACACACACCACAACATTTACAGGCTTTTTGATAGAGTACATAAAGTATGAAACAAGATTTCTATTTAAAAATGTACATAAAAGTTCAGATTTGTGCCGTATGTACTCCTTTACATGAATGATATGTAGCTACATAATCCTTCTAATTGAAGTATAATTTACAAAATACAATGATAAAAGTCATCCCTCAAAAAATCGCTCTTTGGGTTTTCTTCAGATCACGTTCACTCCTGGATGTAACCAATGAGCAACTTCGGAAACCTCAGAATCTGCAGATGGGCAGACCATGACACACATGAGGAAACACATTCCCCTGCTGGTCTCCGTCAGTTTGCCTTATCTAAAATGGTCCAGCCTCGCCCACTCCACTCCTAGTAAAATCTGTAGCAAATAAAAGGAAGGCAGGCCACAAGGAAGAAGACGTACTTTTTAAATGCACCAAGCAGCAGTGCACAAGGAACTGACCTTTAGGTCCAACAACATTATGGGCTCCAGGAGGAACATGAGGCCAAAGAGACCACACACGCTATATAGGTACTACTCATCATTACTTACAGCACATTAATAAGTCACAGCATTGCAAGAAGGATGACAACAATGGAACTGTTAGACGATTCCTTAACAGGTCAGTAAAATATCATGACCACCAGTGGACTTACTCACAATAATGTTCCCTGATAAGATGCCACTATTTTGTACTCAAAATCTATTGCACCTTAGTAACCACAGCACTTTACTGACTTGATTTGCTGCAGCAAAGGAATCACATTTTTCTGGAAACCAGAGGGTAGGGCCTCTGCAAAAGCTGAGAAAACCATGATCCTCCATTAGGTCTAAGCCTCACTTGTGATATTGGTTAGAAGAACTTGTGCCCATAAATGTTTCCTTGTCTTATAACCCCAAGGAAGAATTGAGACGTGCAAATCTCAGCTCCCAAGAAATATTCTGTCTCCAGTGATGCATCCCTTTAAAACTGAATCCAGACTACAAGTTGCACCTCTTCTTAGGACCATTATTTAAGAACAGTGCCCGAAGTAGAGTTTGGAGGTAGGAGGACCAACAAATCATCCCGTTACTTATTGTGGTGACTTTAGGAAATGACATGGTATGCTACACAGAGAGATCGCAGAATACAAATGCCATCAATGAACTAGGTTCTAGTTCAACACCTCTTAACCTTCCACAGTTTCCTTTCCCCATTTGAACATCAATATTCCCTTCTATAAATCAGGTACACTGGAGAATCTCTGAAGATCCTTTCATTAGCTTCATTAAATGGTTTATATGCTCACTGCCTTCAGTAACCTCTCCAATGTGTACTGGTTCCATTCATTCTTCAAAATGACCCCTGCTCTTCCTAACTCCACAGTCATTGGTCTGGGTGTTGAGAGGTCAAACTTCTAGTTCCAGTACTGCCTCTTGATTGTTGAATATGGCAAGTCCTTCTTTAATCACTAGGACAAGCGCATATAATTATTTTTGAATATATCTAAAATTCAGTCCTAAAAAACACTCCAGCTTTTGTTTAAAAGCATCTTTTTAAAACTGCTGCAGCCTACAAGAGATAGTGGTATTTACAAAATGCACTACAAAAACTGCAGTCCTAGAGACATCTGAAGAAAAGCTAAAAGAATTATTGTTGTGACCTAAGAGAAAAGTGGTGTCCCTTCCCCACTCCCCATTCTTTATTTATCATTTCCCTGTTCACACTCAGCAGCCTGCATTGTTGGTCTTGGTATTTACTTGCTAAACAACTTTCAATAAAAACTCTACTCAGCATAGTAAAAGTGGCCAACAATCTACTGAGCAGCTCCAACTCACCTCTTGCTACATGCCTAAGAATTAAATAATAATTTATCTTGACAATTAACATACTCTGCCCTGAAGGTATACTGAGCTAAAAGAAAAAATGTTTCTCCACAGTCTGGTGGTCCACAAGAAGCTAAATCCACTGAAAGAGAAAGATAGAAAGGGAGAGAGAAAGAAAAAGTGGGGGGAAGAGGAGTGAAGAAAAGAGAGGAGAGGGAAAGAAAAAGTGGGGGGAAGAGGAGTGAAGAAAAGAGAGGAGAGGGGCATGCTATGAATCCTAACTATCTTCCTAATTAGGTAATTAGGGAGCTCTGGACTGCAGTTCAAAAGGCCTGGATTCTGGTAAGGGCTCCACAGCCTATCTAGCCTTGTGTGTGGTCTTGACTTACTAGTGGACCCTCTCTAGGCTGTTTATAGGGTTATAGACTTTGAAACCGATGAGAAGCCTTTAAGAAGTCATCTAGTCTACTGTTGTTTTTGTTTGTTTGTTTGTTTTCCAAAATGTGTCATGCATAACAACTACCTGGAGAACTTCATAGAATACATGGCTGGGCCCTCTACTTCCAGAATCTCTGAATCAGTATGTCTGGGGTGGAGTCAGAGAAGATGTTTTTCTAGTAAGTGGCTGCTGGTCCAGGGACCACACTTTGAGGAGCCCTGAGTTGATCTATTACTTGCAAACCACTGCTGGAAATTAGATTCACCCAGGCAAGAGCATAGAAAAAAATGGCTGGTGACCACTATGCTCAAAACCTTTTCAATCAGAATCTCTGATCGTGGGACCTCAGCATTTATGCTTTTAATGAACTTCCCAGGTGATCCAATGTGCAGCTAAGACTGAGACCACTGATCAAGCCTAGTAACCTCATTTTATATAGAAACACTGAGACTCGGAGGATCGAGTGATGTCTCGTTCAACATATTCATTTGAAAGAGGGGCAGGTTTAGACACTAAATAATCTCGACGCCCCAGATTTTCATTATGTGGACATAATATTCGATAGCTGCTTTCTCCTTTATGTTATTCCCATCACTCCCAAATAGCAATAATAGGAAGATTACAGCAAAGCTTTATGAGGGTAACTTTCTTAATAACCAAACAGGGCCACTTGTCAGAAAGTTCTTAAAGCATTCTTAAAGCTCTCCTCTGTGTAGTTTCTAAATACAACCGGCAGTTAGACACCCAGAATAATTCTTGGCTGATTTGGCTTCCCTGGAACAAACTTTTTTTTTCCCCTCCTACTCCATGAATAGGACCCTGAGGGGAAAAATTCCTCTTCAGAGTCAGAACTAGATACCACTGTGTGTGGTATTCAGGATCTTTTTGGAAGGAAAAGGAACAGGCGGGAGGCAAACTTCTAATGCCAGCCAACATCAAAAAGGACGTTTGGTATGGAGGTGAGTGTGGAGGACAGGCCACACCAGAAAGCGATGTTTTTAGGCAAAAGACAATGAACATGTCCTGGCGCCAGACTGGCAGGGGAAGGCATGTGGACGATAGGTCCAGGTGCTCTAGAAGGTCGTGGACAGTGTGGAAACCACATGTCCCAGAAGGTGCTGGCAGCTACCTCTGTGCTCCCTCCACCAGTGAAGACCTGGAGCCGGAGTCTGGGGGCGTAGCCTGCTCCCTGGGAGGTGGGCTCAGCGGCAGCTCTGATTTCATTTCTCAGCTGGATCTGATTTCATTTCTTAGCCAGAGACACAGTTACCTTGCCCTCTGGCACATGTGTTTCCTTCCAGTAAGGGAGACTCTGAGGTGACTTAAAAATTGTCAGAACGTATACAGACATTGCTTATATTCTCTCTCAAACAAACACCCTTCCTCTTCGCTTTAGTGTGTGCCGAGCCTCTGCTTTTTTCCAGCATGACTTTAAATTTGTGTGTTAGAGAAGGGTCCTTGGGGATTGCCTAGTCCCATCCACTCCTTTTACAGAGAACTTTTAAAATCTACTATTTATTAGGTACCTACTGTGTGTCAGGCACTTTATATATAAATTAAATCTAATTACTTCCCAAACCCCCAAACAAGCCATAACATCTCCAGATGACAGAAGATGGAGCAAATTAAATAACCTGCCCAGAAATGCACAGCTAAGAGTGTCAGAGCTAGAAACTAGGAGTCAGATCTGGTTTCTGGCTCCAGATTGATGCCTTTCCCATGGACCAAGGGGAGGAGGAAGCAGCAGTGGTGAATGGCTTCCCAACTCACTTATACCCAGTGTTAAGGTAACCAGCCCCCCCACAGCTGTGGTTTTCAAGACTTGCACTAGAAGTTTATTTAGAAGTTCTAAAAGTCCAGAGAGAAGTTTTGTAGCTCTCTTTTGGCCCCAGGGAAGGAATGGTCTTTTGGTTTCAACCTTAGACAGGGAGAAGCCTAGCTGCTTTTAAAATAGAGAAGGAAATCGAAATTGTATGGAGAACCTACGACCAATTGTTCTTCTCTGTGGGAATCTCTTCCATGTGCTGAAAACCCTGGGAAAGAGCATGGTTTGAGGAATGTCTGGAGACTCTGAAGATGTCCCCTGGGGCTGGTGGGATAACTGCAAAGCAAAGCACTGATTTTTGTGCTTTATCTGTGGGCATGCACGTGGTTGTGTGGTTGTATGTGCGTGTTTTGTGTCAAGGCATAGGGCATTACAGTAAGAGGGATATCCCACAGGAACCTTCACTTTAAATTGCTTTCTATCTTCAGAACAGGGTTTCTCAACTGTGCTACTATCGACATTTAGAACCAGTTCATTCTTGGTGGCAGGGGACCGTCACGTGAAATGGAGGATGTCTCTCAGCATCTCGGCTCTATCCACTAGATGCCAGCAGGACCTCTGGCAGCCCAGTTGTTGACAACCAAAAATGTCTCCAGACATTGCTGTCTATCCCTTAGAGAGACAGATTGTGTCCACTGAGAACCCCAGATCTAGAGTGTCTTACTCCACTACCACACATTCATTAACAGGAAAACATTCCGTCAAAGGCATACATCAAAGCTCCTCTTGGAGAGGAGCAAGGTTGTACACTAGGTACCTCAGGGTTATCAAAAGTCCTCCAGTGAGCTGATGTCCATTTGACTAGAGTCCCCAGAAAGCCCCCCTCTCTGCTACATTACTTTCTGCCAAATCTGCCAGTCCTTCCTTCCAGTGTCGCCTATTCCCCAAATCTCCCCAGACCACAGGGAATTCAGCTGTCTTTGACCTTCTTCAAGACCTTGGAGGTAGATTCTTCACTACCTCTGCTCACTTGGTGTCCTCATGCCCTTGAACAGTGCTGGATACATAGTAGGTGTTCAATAAATACATCTGAATAAATAAATTTGACAAATACATATTTTTGAACAAACAAATGTTCATACAGTTTATCAAAGTTATGTATCTCTTTAAAGTGTCTATTTTAAGGAATGGACTCATATCAACCAAGCAAACTGTAAGCTTCTCTAAGGCCAGAAATCTGGCTAAGTGATTCCAAAGATCAAAGGACAGCAGATCTCAATGCAGGCTGCACACCTCTTAAAAATCCCAATGCCCAGACAGCACCTCCAGACCAGCCAAGTTCAACATCTCTAGAAGAAGGATCCAAGAATCATATTTTTTAAAAGCTCCCCAGGCACTTCGGATATACAGCCAACGCTACAAGCCCAGAGCCCTACAGGTCTATGAATGAAATGAATCATGAGAATCTCCTTCAAAAAACGTGATGAGGCCTGACATTTACCTAGACTGAGGCTCTGCAGGTGAGCTAAAACAGCAAGGTTCTCAGCTTTTGCTATGGGTTTACAGCATCTTAGAGTGATCACCCTGACAATGATGAGATCAGAAGCCCTGGCTGGCTTTGACTCATGAAAGCAAGAAAATTGATTAATGATTTTCTAATAAACACCTTCTATTCAGGAAGCAAAATCTTTGTAAACAAGAGTCCACATGGGACTAACAAGTTGGACGCCCTAAGACATGCCTTTTATATTTCAAAGTGCCCAGGAAAGAGAAAGAATTCAAAACCA
Organism: Myrmecophaga tridactyla; assembly: GCA_004026745.1. Taxonomy (NCBI): domain Eukaryota; kingdom Metazoa; phylum Chordata; class Mammalia; order Pilosa; family Myrmecophagidae; genus Myrmecophaga; species Myrmecophaga tridactyla. Next base: position 9,350 of record PVIY010024400.1, on the reverse strand, counting down.
CCCATTGATTAATAGAGGCATTCGAGTGAAGATCATGTTGCGGTGGTGGTGGTGGTGGTTTTAAGCTGAGCCAAAAGGAACTAAAGTCTCCCTTCTGGAGCAAAAGTGGTCACAAGAAAAACTGATAGTGGGGCATGCGGCTGTTTCTTCCACATAAAACGCAGCCTTTCCTTCCTGCAGAGATCACAGAACTGTAATCTGGGCAGCAGCTACCAGGATTCAAAGGAGAAGTGAGAAAAATTTCATAATGGGTGGGGATTTGGTTTAAAGAATAGATCTGGGTAAATTACATCATTCCTGGGTTTGTCCAGTGAATTGGATCACACAGCTTGTCGCACAATGGCTTCTGAAGTTCCCAGGGGCTGGCAAAGCGGTCCTGGGCAGGCCTTATCAGGAGGAATCAGTGTGCAAAAGTACTTTCTGAAATAAAACGGACATAAACCAGGCGTGTCATAGTTGCTTTTGCTAAATTTCAGGAATGTGGGAGGAGTTAGTTTACTATGCATACAGGTCTGTACAGACTTAGTCTGCTAAAAGCACAGTGTCCACTTCCGTTCTTTCTTCTCTGTTAATTACCAGGGCAGAAGATCATCAGAAAATAATATATTTTGTTTGTTCTTTTAGGACAACAAGCAGAGTAAGGCAGGAGCAGGAGAGCAGGGAGGTGACACTGACTCCCGACAAAGAATATAAATGTTGACGGTATTAAAGTGAAATGGACGTGGGACCTGAAAATAAACCTTGCCATAATGGACCTCCACTTATTGTCTAGACAATCAATTACTTCCTGTCCTATTGTCCATGTATTCTCCAACAAAGTGAATGGAATCAGATTCAAGAGCGCACACTTATCCTTGCTGAAACAAAAGTGAAATACAGTATTATTTAGATGAGTCGATTATATACAGCTTTAAAGTTTGAATCTGAGCAACACTGAGCTGGAAATCATATCAACAACTATTTTGTCCTTCATTTTACAGAGAGCAAAACTGAGGCATGGAGAAGTTATATGGGCTACCTGAGGTCATAAAACTATTTTTGGTAAAGCAGGTCAAACTTCATGTTTCCTTCTCCATAACCCTTTTCTCTTCTTACCCGCTGTGACTAAACAAAATTTACCACTGATTACATTGGATCCAAAAGAAATAAGAGCTTCTTATTCAGCAATTTGTTTTAAAATATGGAGGAAGAATGTTTCCTTGTGTGGGGATTCTTTCAGATGTTCAAATCATCTTTTTTATGACCAATAATTTTGCTAATTAAGTTAGTGCTGATTGCTTGCCTTCTCCATAAACAACCGTACTCTCTTACAAAAGTGTTTCTAGCAGAAATAATGTAAGGGAGTTGCAAAGATAAGGTCTTGAGGCTCCACAGAATATTCTATGAGCAAAGGCAGGCTTCCAGGCATATGTCCCCCCACTCTGCAAACAGTTCAGTCACTTCAAGGGAAAACTAAGAAAAGCCATCAAGAGAAAACACAGAGGCACAGCCTGGTGAGTTTTGCATATACCCAAGTTCAACAGTGAACAGAACATCTCTGCTGCCACAACAATAACAACTGGCAAATGTATCCAACATTTTATGTGGTCCCCTGAAGTCACTGGACAACTTTCCAAAGACATGCCTTTTCCCTCCACCCTACCTCCTGCTGCGGGGAGAAGAGGTACTGGAAGAGGACAGCAATTCCTCATGCCCACTCACAAGAAGTGGATACCATTTCTGTCCACTAAGATCCTACACTGCCACTGCTGAGGATGAACTTCTTTCAATAGCTTGAAGGTTTTATCTATTCACCATAATCTGGGAAATTACCCCTGGTGCCTCATTTTATCTTTGATCTCTAAAGCATAGCTCTTTTCCTGTCTTTAAAAAAAATGTCAAAATGAGTAAAACAGACACATCAGAATGTCTTTATTCACATTACAAGAAGCCTTTTGTTTCTTTTTCTCTTTTTCTTTCCTTTTCTCTTCTTAGAAAGTATCTTCCCATACTTTCTTTAAATGGTTAATTCCTAAAGTACTGATATGTGTAAAAAAAAAAAAGAAGAAAAAAAGAAAATAGACTTCCAAAAGAGCTTAGATTATATATATATATTTTTTTTTCAGTAATTCACCTGTCTCCTAAAGGAAGGGGCGTCTGTCCCCAGTTTTTCCACCACAAAAATCAACTCAGTTCAGTATTTAGCAGAGGTTTATCTCTACTCCATTTTTGATGATTTTTCTGAGAGGCAAAGTAGTGCCTGTTTGTGGAGACTCTGAAAGTACTTCAAGCTGACAGGTGCTATATACATGAAATATCCTTTCAATTACCGCTACTGTACTCTATTGAATTAAGCTATATCACCATAACTAAGGAAGCAAGCCTGCCTGTACTTTAGTGGCACCCTTTCTTGCACTGGCACTTTCCACACTCATCTCCTCATAAATAAAGTCATTCCTAAAGACAGAAATCCAAATTATCTTCAAAAGCAGTATTGTCCCTTGTATATTACTACATACAATCAGGATTAAATTCACAGGGCTTCAAAGTCTGTAAACCAATTCCCAGTTAACAGCTCCAAATGTCTTCCCTTTTTGGTACCCTTAGCACCTTACATTTGCTCCCCTCATATCAGCGAATTTACAAGAAGAATCAGAAACTGAAAGCTATTGACAGCGTGACAGGAGCACCTCAGCATGACAGCTGATGGAGATAATCTCATTTCCTTCTGACAAACTCAATTGCTTGAGTAAATCAAGTGAAAGTCAAAACAACCCCTCCCTCCTCAGGTACCAAGTGGTTCTCCAACCCTGGGCCACCGCACTTGTTATTGGTGGAGGAGGGAAAAAAGCAAGTCCCAAATCTTTGGGGAATGTTTGACTGAAACCAAAAAAAAAGTTTTCTTTCCACCATGGACAGGGGCTCTTGGTCAAACAGAACTGATGTGAGAGATAGAGCTTGAAACACATTCTCTCATCCCCATAGGTCCTACCTGGAGCTGTTGCCTTATCTGTTTCCATGGTCTGTACCCTAAAGGGCTAATTGCCTAAAGTAAGATCTCCAATTTTCACATGGCTATTGTGCTCCTTTGTCTTGGCCAGCAGCTTTTAACTGTATAACAGTACACAATGATGCTAAGAAAGGTAGCTTGGGAAAAGGTAGAATTTTAGAAAAAAAAACAAATCAAAGAACTCTAAAATCAAGCATGTGTGCATTTCCCTGTATGCTGTAGCTTAACTCTAAGTCTGAGCTGATCTCAATATTAGCCCAAAAAGTCTGGGTTCTCAAGCGTGCGTTTTTTTATTTGAGTGAATAAGCATGTACACAGGGAAAATCCAGAATGTCAACTCTTTAGGTCTCAAAAGATTTTGAAAAGATATTAGCTAAAAGTTCATGAAATATTGTATTTGCAAACAATGAAGGAAAAACTTTGTCATAGTCAGTAAGTTGGTTTAAAAACCAGAAATAATGGGTGGGGCATACCTCTACAAGTCTCATCACTGGAATTGCTGAAAGATCTGTGATCAGGCAGATATAACTGATTTAGAGGAAGAGGGACCCCATGAAACAGAGCCATAGAAGGCATCTATATATAAAGCAGGGGAAATAGCGGGAAACTCCTGGAAGGCTGGGTAAGGAAGTAGAAAGAGCCAAAAACATGTTTAGTTTGCACAAACCTAGGTAATATTTTAATTTAGAGTGGAGGGATATCAAAATATACTTACAATACAATGGTGCCATCTTTTACTGATGAGCAGATCACACTGGCAAAATCCAAAGCAACAAAATTCTGCCATATCATTAAAGACTTAGAGAAAAAGTCATTGCTGACCTGTGTGCTTTTATGAAATCATGTGTAGCCCCTTACCTGAAATATCATGTATTGTTGGGGATATTAGATCTCAACAAAGAGATAATAGAAGGGGAGGAGCCACAACTAGAAGCAGCAACTAGATGGCACAATAGTCTTAAAGTGATAGATTACTAACATTAGGTCTCTAATGAGAAGATCAAACCTGTACAAAGATATAAGAAAATCCAAAGCCTGTGAGTCAATAAACATAGCCTTGTTCACCAACACTCAAATTTTGATCTAGAATGAATTTCTTTGATGTTCAAAGAAGGAAACATGGGTTAAATGAAAGGCAATTTGCTTCCCACAGCAATCAAAAAACTGAATAATTAATAGGTAATCAACATGACAACCACCTCTGACAGATTTCCCCCAAAAGTTTCAATCAACTGACAAATTCATAAGGGGTAGTTAAGGGACACTAAGCTGTGTAGGAAATATCTGTAATCTAACCTCTGAGGCTGACGTTAAAGGAAGCAGCCATGTCCTCTGGCGACTTCTTATGCTTAATAGCCTCACACATAAAATTCTTTGAGCTTCTTTAGGAGAGAAAAGCCTAGAGCAGCTTGACCAGGAATCTAACCCATATGCCACTGTTTATGTTCTCTGGTGAGTGTGTATGCATGATAGTATGTTTATATGGTAACATCCAAACGTCATCAATAAAAAATATTGAAAGTGCTCCTAAAATAAGCTTCCTTTAAAAATGAGTTAAACAAATATGGGATGATTGATGTTGAATATACAAAGTACGCAGATTATAAAGTCTTGTTATCATAAGCTGAACAGTGTAAGCTTCAGGGATTTCCGCATTTCCCTTAAGAAATGTATTCCGTTGCACAGAAATGCCTCGCGATCATTCCAAATTTTACCAGTAGTCCTCTGGAAGTACCAGGTATAAATACGTATAAATTTTGGCCACGTATTATCAAGTGGAAAGAACAATAAACTAGCAGTAGAGAGACTGAATTCAGGCCCTAAATCAGTCACTCACTGAATATACAATCTTGAGCAAGTTACCAAATTACTTACAAGATGTTTAGTTCGGCCAACAAATTTTAAGTTTGTCCCTACTATGGGCACAGCATTGTTCTCAGTGCTGGAAATTTAATGCAGAGCAAGAAAAACAGCAATAGTGGGGCTGAATTTCCAGTTAGTGGAGACAATGAGAATGTAAACAGATAACATGCACAATTCAGATGGCGATACATACCACACAGAAAATATAACAGGTCACTGCCATAGAGAATGACTGAGCCACAGGGACCTTAGCCAGGGAGTCAAGAAGTCATCTGAAGGAAGGGAACTGTGCTCCAAACAGAGGAAACAGCACCTGTAGAGTCCCTGAGAAGGAATCAGGCTAGGTAGGAAAGCAAGATGGCCAGAGGCTGGCCAATCTCTCTAAAGAATCTGCTAAGGATAAAAGAGGAAAGACGGGTAAGTCTTTGGAAAAGCTTAAAACACTCTACAAAGTAAGATGGACTATTAGATCAAGCATACTGTGAATAAAAAAAGAAAAAATTCCTGTCCTCCACTTTCCATCTTAAGAAAGTTCACCATTATTCATCCTTACATCTTGAAACATAATTTTTACCGCTAGGAAAGTTAGTCCAATTCTATCTCTGAGCTTCATTTACAGAGGTGCTGACTTATCCCAGAGCACATCCATCTGTGGGGTTCCAGGGCCCAGCTTCCCAGGCCAGGGTGGGATCCCCCTAAATCAGTCTGTTTGGAAACAAGACTTCCTACTACTTTTTCTGAGGATGACTCTTTTCACGTACAAGAGATTTGTAATAGGGGTGAAACAAGCCATTTGCCCAAAGCTTAAATAAACAATTGGTGGTATTAGCATCACACCCTAGAGATATGAATTGAAAGTCTCAACACCCAAACTTGACCCAAACTTACGACCTCAGGTTTGGTGACCTTGAACAAGCCATTTACAACATCCAGGATCAGGTTCTTCTTTCAAAATTGGAGGTAATAAAAATGCCTTTCTTTCCTATATTATGATATACATGAAAATCTGTGGAAACTATATACACAATACAAATATTATTATCCTTATCATTTTTCTTTTTTTTTGCACATAGCATCCCTTTAAGCCATAGACCATGCACTATTGCCAATGCTCCCCCATGCTCACTGTTCCCATTAGCTTAGGTAGAACGTAGGGCATCTTTTTATTTCACGGGTTAAAGAAAGTCCATCTGAGGAACTCCTTGACATGATAATTTATATGATCTGTCTCATAAATATAATTCTCAGATATTTCCTTTCTTCTGAATTACCCCCCTGGGAGAAGCAACCACAGGGTATGCTGGAAAAACCTCATCCTGGATGAAGACCCGGGAGAAACTTTCTACTAAAGACCAGCCATGGACCTTTGAGCAAGTGTGTAAACTTTTGGCTTCCATAGTGTGTTTTCATTCCCAAAATGTGCAGAACACATACTATCGTCTCCCCCACAACATGCAAGAGATCTCATAGTTGTCTGGTTTCCCAGAGTTTATCAACCAATCCCAAATCCATTATTTCATCTGATTCTTTTAACAACCATGGGTGAGAGTGAGAACAGAATAAGGAGGACAATTTTATGGAGGAGATAACAGAGGCTTTTTACAGTTTTGTGGTTTGTCCAAAATCCCCAAAGTCTGGGTATTCTAACTCCCAGTCCAGAATCTTTGAAGTTTACTGAGCCTCTTCCAGGTAAGGATCTGGTGAGGATTAAATGGAGTAACAGATATGAAAACTGTTAGAGCTTCCCAGATGTAAGCTATAATGAGCCTAGCAACAAGGTTATCTTTACATGCCACCTTAGTTTGGTTGTCCTCACTTCCCGATCAGTTAGTGGGGCCTGTCTTTGTCCATGCCCCCTCCCAGAGCACCTGGAAAAGAACAAGAGTACACCTCAATCAATCCCTGTGGATTGACTGACTGTCTGAGGTTAGCCTGAAAGATTATCTAGTTCTCTGCATCAGAACCATCCAGCTCATTTAAGAAACGTGCTCCACTCTGGCATCCTAGCAAGGAGAAAAAAAAATACACAGAACCCAGGCAATTTCCATGTATGAAACTTGATTTGATTTAGCACCTTTGACATGGCTTCCTTCTGATTCCTCCTGACTTTTCTTTCCTTCTCATAAGAGGTAAGTAAATATTTTAAAAAGAAAGAAAGTTTTGTGTTCTTTTGTTCTGTCTAATCTACATACTAGAACCAAAGGACTTTTCCACCCCAAAAGCAGTCATTTTGGCCTAGTAACAAAAAATGCATTTCTTTTTTTTAAAGAAGTTTATTTTACATGTTGTAAATACCAGGAAATTCTTATCAGGATGTGAAAGTTCAGGTCTTGTTTTTCTTTTATCCCCTTTCTCTTTAAGGGAGAGAAAGAAGAAAACAAATCTCTCCCTTCACAATGGAATCCTTCTTTTTGCTCCTGCCCTGCTGGAAGCAGCCTGCCTTTAAGTGGCTGCTGGTGTTCTGCTTGGGGTTACTCTGCATTCCTAACAGCTACTTCATTTTCCCTAATCCCCCAGACCAGAAGGGAATCATGCAATACGGCATGATAACATAGTCCCAGTTTTCTGGCATCCCTCTAGCAAAGGACATTTTATGACAAACTCAAAACGTCAAGGGTTGCCAACAGTAAGGGTTGTGTTTGATGTAAACAGTATTACAGTGCCTTAAGTCATAGAATCACAACAACTGGATGATTAATAGGCTTTCTCCAGCCCCACTGCTTCATTTTCCACTTGACAAGACAGGGTATCAAGAAGCTGCAGCTTGGCTATGTTGGCTCAGCTTCTCCAGGCAGAGGTGGAATGAGAACCCAGGAGTCTGGTTTGGTTCTCTATACTAGGATGCCTTCCCTCTCAACACCACCTGGACATCAAGGGAAAACTTAACAGGGGAGAATTTATTTTCAAAAAGGGAGCCTACTGAGGGATTTTGTACTTCTCCATTCACTCATTAATTTCACAAACATTAATTGGATAGCTTTTATGCCAAGAACTGTGCTTGGCAAGGGAGATCCATAAATGGAAATGATGCTGACCCATCTGTCAGTGTGCATCTGAAGAGACACAGTTGAACCCTGTTGCCCTAGCGATAAAGAGAGGGTGAGTTACAGCATATCACAGTGGCAGGAGTGCCAATCAGAGCATGGTGGACCCTCTTTTCCTGTCTTTAAGAATTTTAGAAGACATCTCGGCAAATCCATCTTAATTTCCCTGCAGTCCATTCTTCACACAGGAGCCAGAACAAACATTTTTAAAAACAACAAAAGTCATGCCACTCCCCTCCCTATAGTCTTCAAAGATTTTCCACTGCCCATGGATATAGTCCAGAATCCCTCATGAGGAGGACCCTACCACAATCCACACTCCCTGGCCTCCACCACTGGCCTGGCCAGCCTGCAGGCTGCGCTCTCCCCTTGCTTACTGGACTCCTATTTGGTCCCCAAGACTCTAGAATTCACTCCTACCTTCAGGACATTCAAACTCTTTCCCCTAACCCAGCCAGATTTCTTATCATCTGGCTGACCCCATTCTTCAGCTCTCAGCATGGGTATTGCTTCTTTAGAAGACTTTCTTGACTTCCAATACCAGATGAGAGCCCGTTATATGCTCCCAAAGCACTCTACTTCCTCTGTTTACACTCAACAGCTTTATTGTGTTTCTTTGTTAACATATCTCTTTCCCAGTTGACCAAAACCCCCAAGAGGGCAAGTGTTGTGTTTGTCTTGTTCACTCTGAGGCCAAGATCTAGTGCTGTGCTTGACACATAGCCAGTTTTCCATAAATACTTGTTGACTGGCTGGCTGGATGAATGAATGAACACATACATTCTATATGTATATGGAATGAATATATGAAGGTGTGTATATGGACATTTCAAATGAACAATACCACAAATCCATTATAGGGATGAACAGTTCAAGGGTGGACGTGGTCAGTCAACTCTGGAACTCCAGAACAAGTGAGCATGTCTTAAAGTATGGAAAAATTAACCTCTGAGAAAAACAAACATTTAAAATGGACTGCCCTAAAAGTGGTAGGGTAAATTAAAATCTCAGATAACCAAAGGATGAAAAGCATGCAAAAATGACAGTTCCAAACGAGAGGGGTACAATTCAGTGGGACAAGCACTGAAGAGGAAGGAGCCTGGGTCCTGGGACTCTCACTACCCAGCTTTCTGTCTCCGTATCTGTAAAATGTTAGGGAGGCAACTGAGAAACACCAGGGGAATGGATGCCTATTTCTGGAGCCTTTTGAGGATTATTGTCATGGAGCACAACTGGGTCTCCTCCAAGGCATTCTTCCCTGAGAGGAATGGGCAGGGCTTGTCTAAGCATTTCTTGTTTCTGAATAAAGAGATGCTGCACTGCTGGGCACAGGCCATGCTGGCAGCAGACAAGCTGTGCCTTCCCCATTCCTAAGCGAATGACAAGAGAGTGCTATTCTGTGCTCCCAAAGTGTTGGTAGGAAAGTGTATGTGTATGTTTGTGTGTGTGTGTGT
>PVIY010024399.1:7890-38194 GCA_004026745.1 Myrmecophaga tridactyla | reverse complement strand
TGGGTCCCCTTTCATTCTTTTGCATATGGATATCCAGTTCTCTAGGCACCATTTATTAAAGAGACCGTTGTGTCCCAAACGAGTTGGCTTGACTGCCTTATCAAAGATCAAATGTCCATAGATGAGAGGGTCTATATCTGAGCACTCTATTCGGTTCCATTGGTCAATATATCTATCTTTATGCCTGGAGGTTATTCTTACGCATTAAGTAGATATCACCTTGTTAGTTAAGGTGTAATGGAGAGGCTGGAGGGAACTGCCTGAAAATGCAGAGCTGTGTTCCAGTAGCCATGTTTTTTGAAGATGATTGTATAATGATACAACTTTCGCAACATGACTGTGCGATTGTGAAAACCTTGTCTGATGCTTTTATCTACCTTATTGACAAACGAGTAAAACATGTGTTAAATAATGGGGGAACAATTGTTGAAATAAATTTAGTAGATTGAAACGCTAGTGATCAAGGAGAGGAAGGTGTAAGGAGTATGGTGCGTATGATTTTTTTCTGTTTTCTTTTTCTTTCTTTTTCTGAATTGATGCAAATGTTCTAAGAAATGATCATGATGAATATACAACTATGTGATGATATTGTGAGTTATTGATTATATAACAAGAATGGAATGATCATATGGTAAGAATGTTTGTGTTTGTATGTGGATATGTTTCATAAAACAAACAAACAAACAAAGACTCCCACCCAGCAATACTGAATAAAGATTAAAAGATATGACTTTTCTGGGGTACACCACAGATTCAAACTGGCACACCCTTGTATTCTGATTTATATTAGTCCCAACCTGATAGGCTTTGTTCTTACTTCTAATTGAAGCCTAGTCTCTATTTCAATTTCTTTAACACTTGCTGTATGTGCAATGCTGATTTTCAGACCTGCAGAACTCCTACTCTGAGTCTTAGGTATCACACAGGCACCCAGAGTTCCAGGGAAATACCAGGTTATACATATACAGCACAGCCTCTCAAAATCTAGGAATAACAATTACAGCTTTGGGCTGAATGTGACTGCTATCAGAGCTTACAATTTCGGCCCCAATTTTCTTGTATTTTCTGAATGAGGCCATACAATATTTCCTTTTTTGTTTCTGGCTTATTTTGCATCACATAATGTCCCCCAGACTCATTCACTTTATTGCATGCCCTATAACTTTGTTCCTTTCTGTAGCAGCACAAATTCAGTCACAGGTATACACCGCAGTTCGCCATTCTACTTCTTAGCGTACACTTCAGCCACCTCCATCCTTTGGGCTTCTTGTACAATGTCCAAAGTCAACAGTCCATATCTCACATTATCCTCACTTAGTTGCATATTCATTAACACTCACAATTTTAGATGATTGTCGTTGCTCCCAAGAGAAAATAACAATAAACATACCCTCACCAAATAGAAAATCCAAACCTCCCCCTAACTCTTGTCCTCCCTCCTGCCCCACACCCATTATTTACCCGTGGTATTGCCGTGGTACCGTTGATGTCATCCTGTTAAACATAGACCAAAGTACGCAATAGTAGTTTTCCCCCTATACCCTGATATTATTTACTCTTTGTACGGATTCATACCTTTAAAGTAATTCATGCAAGACCCTATTTTTTATTTGTAGTGTTGGTTGGTGGGATGCATGGTTCTTCACAAGCCCTTTCAATCATGTTCACCTTCAATATGGCAGTATTACTTATAGTTCATTAGTGAATTAACTGCTTTCCCTTCTGTCCATTCCCTTACATTTAAGCTCCACATCATTAGCTAACCGTTCACCCATCTCTAGCTTCTATGTATCTCTAGGTCCCCTATATTCTGTATTATAAGCCTCTGAGTTTACCTTTACTAAGGTCATAAAGGTGAAATACAGTATCTATCCTTTTGTGCCTGGCTTATTTCACTCAGCTTTATGTCCTTAAATTTCATCTACATCACATGCTTCAGGACTTCATTTCATCTTATGGCTGCATAATATTCCATATATATATATACACCACATTTTGTTAATCTGTTCATCTGTTGATGGGCACTTGCATTGTTCCCATCATTTGGCAATTGTGAATAATGCTGCTATGAACATTGGTATGTAAATGTCTGTTTGTGTCACTGCTTTCAGCTCTTCTGGGTATATACTGAGTAGTGGTATTGCATGGTTATAGGCAACTCAATATCCTGTTTTCTAAGGAACCACCAAACTGCCATCCATAGCAGCTGTATCATTCATTATACATTCCCACCAGCAGAGCATAAGTGTCCCAATTTCTCCACATTTTCTCCAACGTTTGTAGTTTCCTGTTTCATAGCAGCTATCCTAATAGGTATGAGATGGTATCTCATTGTGGTCTTGATCTGCGTTTCCCTTATAGCTAATGAAGATGAGCATCTCTTCATGTGCTTTAGCCATCTGTATATGCTCTTTGCAAAAAATGTCTATTCATGTCTTTAGTCCATTTTACAATTGGGTTGTTCTTTTGTTGTTGTTGAGTTGTGTGATTTATGTATACAGGATGTCAAACCTTTACCCAATATGTAATTTCCAAATATTTTCTCCCATTGAGTTGGCTGCATTTTCACCTTTTTGACAGTCTTTTCAGGCACAAAAGCATTTGATTTCGAGAAGTTCCCTTTTATTCATTTTTTCTTCCATTGTTTGTGATTTGGGTATAAAGTTTAGGAAGCTACCTCCATTTACTAGATCATAAAGATGTTTCCCTATAGTTTCTTCTAGGGGTTTTGTGGAAATACCTCTTATATTTAGATTCAATTTGAGTTAATTTTTGTATGGGATGTAAGGTTAGAGTCCTTTTTCATTCTTTTGGCTATTGATATCCAGTTCTCACATGCCCATTTATTGAAAAGTCTATTTTGTCCCAGTTCATTAGATTTGGGGGCCTTGTCAAAGATCAGTTGACCAAATATTTGGTGTTCTATCTGCACACTCTTGATCCAATTCCATTGGCAAATATTTCTATCTTTGTGTCAGACCATGCTGTTTTGCATAGCTTTATAATAAGCTCTAAAACCAGAAAGTGTTAATCCTATTTTGTTCTTGTTTTTTTAGAATATTTTTAAGTATTTGAGGTCTCTTTTCCTTCCAAATGAATTTGATAACTAGCTTTTCAAGTCTTCAAAGTAGGTTATTGGAATTTTGATTGGTAGTGCATTGAATCTGTAGATCAAGTTGGATAGAATTGACATCTTAACTACATTTAACCTTCCTATCCATGAGCAGGGAATGTCTTTCTACCTATTTAGATGTCCTTTGATTTCTTTTAGCAATGCTATGTGATTTACTGTGTATAGGCCCTTTACATCCCTGATTAAGTTTATTCCTAGATAATTGAGTCTTTTAGCTGCTATTTTAAAAAATATATATTTTTATTGAGCAATCACACACATACAGTCCATCAATAGTATACAATCAGTAGCTCATGATAGCATCATATAGTTGTGTATTCATCACCATGATCTTTTTTGGAACAGTTGCATTACTCCAGAAAAAAGAAATAAAGAGAAAAAAAATCATACATCCTGTAACCCCTTACCCCTCCCTCTCACTGACCACTAGTATTTCAATCTACTCAATTCTTTACCCTTTATCCTCCCTATTATTTATTTTTCCACTCATCTGTCATACCCTGGATAAAAGGAACATTAGACACAAAGTTTACAGAAATATACAGTCACATGGTAAAAACTATGCAGTTATACAATCATCTTCAAGAATCCAGGCTACTGGAACATAGCTCAACAGTTTCAGGTACTTCCCTCTAGTCATTCCAAAACACCATAATCTAAAAAGGGATCTCTATAAAATGCATAAGAATAACCTCCAGTCAGCTAGAAGGAAAAATCTGAGAGGATAGAATGGTTGCCCATGACAAACTCTGGGATCTGTCCTGTAACTACTTGTTGAAGAGTGCTCTGAAAATTACTACTTTTTTTGTTTGTTTTGTGTATATGTTATACACCCCCACCCAAAAAGAAAGAAAGAAAAGAATAACCTCCAGGATAACCTCTCAACTCTGTTGGCTAAATAAGCAAGGCTGTTAAAAACTATAAAAATGAAAGCATCCAGGAATCCTGATGACCCTCAAGAAGTGCTCAGAGCCAAACAGTAGTGATGTAGTATACTCTGCAGAATTAGTGGATTAACAGAAAAGTTTAAACAAAAGGGCTGAGAGGGTCGCTAGGTTACTAATATTATGGTATATAAGGGGAGACAGTATTATGCTTTCAGGAATGGAAATGGCAAAAATTGCTAGCAAAATTACACATTTCTATTTTCATCAGCACGTCAACCAGGCATGGAAAAGACTTGATGGCATTCAAAATTTATCAGTATGGTGCATTTTAACTGCATAATTGGTCTGGTCTCATGAGGGGGATATGCCTTCCACAAAAGACAATGGTTATCTGTGGAAAAATTATAGGATATAGTCAAGAGAATAGGAGTGAAGCATACAGCATATGCTGAACACTTTCTTGGGCCTGATGATGAACTTTTCATGGTTGGTATAAAGGATAAAATCCTCCAAACCATACCTCCACATATCCTGGGAAATTAATAGCTATCCTAAACCCAATAGTTTGCCAGGCTGTTCACCAGGTGGTATAAGCAATAGCAGACTTGGGTGAGGTGGAAAGAATACAGTCAAAAGGGGTAAGGAAAGTATACAAAGAACACTCACGAGGGAATGCAGAGTGCCTGTACATGTAATCTGTAAACAATTATGGACTTATTTAATTGCCACAGGCTCCCCAATAGAAAAAATAGATAAGCAATCCAATGCTATATAGTAGGACTCTCACAAAAGTTGCCTAGGGAGAAAAAATATCAGCCTTTGCCTATGTCTTAATCTGTGCCACCAGTTCTTACTCTGCAGCACTCTCTAAGGAAAGTATGTCTGGTATAAGGGGGTGCATACCCACTTCCCCTTAAGACTAGGCTGGGTCCATGATCACCTCCAAAAATGGGCAACAGCAGGTGATTGTAGATCTTACATAGAGCTAGTTATCTACCCATCTCCAACAAACGATTCATGAATTGTAGCCCTTATTGATACTGGAGCAGAGTGCACACTTTTCTATGGGAATGTCTGGAGATTTAGATGGATATGGGAGAAAAGCTGTACAAGTAGTACAAACTACATTCACTTTACAAATCAGTTACCTCCCCACCAGAAAGTATATATTGTATGTAGTTCTCCCATTCCTGAATATATATTAAGAGTAGATTATTATAAACCTAGACTTTATCACTACCACTAGTGAATTTCATCTTCATATCCACACTGTGAAGTCAATTATATGAGGTACTGCTTATTGGTCCCCAGTGCACCTGACTCCACCCATGGGAGGGTTTCCCATATCAAACAGTATCACCTCCTGGGTGGACATATTGAAATCAGTGAAACATTACAAAAACTGGTCAAAGTGGGGATCAAACGACCAGCACAGGGCCCATTTAAAAGTCCTGGATGGCTAGGGGAAAAAGAAAACCTGATGGTAGTTGGAGAATTATGGTCAATTTTCGAAAATTAAATAAGATTGTTCCTCCTATTCATGACATGCTGCCAAATCTTGCAGTGCTTCTCAGTTACTTATTGACCCAGTCAGGACTGTTCCTTAACTAATGCCTTTTTCAGTATTCCACTAGCTGAAGATAGCCAACATCAATTTGCATTTATGTAGGGAGGGCAGCAGTGAACTTTCCAGGTTTTTCCACCAGAGTACCTACAGAGCCTCACCATCTGTCACGGAATGGTGGCAGCTGACCTGGCAAGATAGGAAAAGGCACCAAATGTTGCAGTGCTTCACTATATTGTCCATATTATTCTTACTTCTGATAGTATAACATCTCTAAAAATAGCAGCCCCAATATTACAGTGCCTTTTAACAAGTACATCAATGCTGACAACACCCAGGGGTCTGAACGGTCTGTAAGGTTGGTAGGGGTAGTTTGGTTGAGTAAGACAAAGGTCATTCCAGCCATGATCATAGGTAAAGAACAAATGTGTCCAACTCCCTGCACGGTAAAGGAGCTGCAAGCCTTTATAGACTTATTAAATTTACTGGAGACCCTCTATATACCATCTAGCCCAAATACTTCAACCATTATATAGATTGATGAAAAAGGGGCCCAATGGTATTGGGACAGAGGCTGAGCAAGCATTTCAACAAGAAAACAACTGTAAAACAGATTCAATCTCTGGGTACTTTAATAGCAGGGCAAGTTTGTGAATTGGATGCTGCCACCTACCCAGAAGGTTTTGGGTGGGGCCTGTGGCAAAAATAAAATGGGAAGCAAGTATCACCTGGGATCTGGTCCCAGCTATGGAAAGGAACAGAACAACAATATAGTCTTATTGAAGAGCAACTGTTAGCAGTTTATCTTGCTTTTATGCAAACTGAGCCTAGACAATGACTGCCAATAACTGTGTTAATATCTTTGCCATAGTGGATGGGTCAAAGACAGTTGTATTCAACCCCAAAGTGCTTGTGTACTGGCTAGCACATCTTAGGAAAATGTCACAATTACTTATAACAATGGAGTTCTACCCATGCTAGCCCACTATCTGAGGAGTTACATAAATGTTGGGGGCCAGTTACATATGTAGAGAATCTGAACTATCCTACACTATCCGTGCCAGCAATAGTAGCTTGGGTGTAGGAGCCCCATCAGAGAAGCCTGGTTCCCGGAAAGGACACCCCCTGCCCCACCCCACCATGGCAAGCAATGCAGTTCAAAAGACTACAGTCACTCTATAAAGGGATGAAGGAGGACATCAGAGCAATCAATGGGCTGAGCTATGAGCCATCTGGATAGTTAAAGTTCATGAGCCTGTGCCGATCTCCATGTGCACCAACAGCTCAGTCATGTACTGTGGTTTGACTCTCTGTATGGGACAGTGGCAATCAAAACAGACCATAATTGGTAAGGATATATGGGGAAAGCCCTGTGGGAAGATATCTGGGTTAGGACACCAGACCCCAATGCCAAAATAACAATCTGGTACATTCCATCCTGTACTTCACACAAGCATCCACAAAATCTGGAGGCTGATACCTCAGCTAAAGTTATATGGGTTGTTAAAAACCAAGACCAAGCAGATTGGCCACATCATAAATCAAGACATAACAGCCCTACAACTGTGTGGCAATTACATAAAATGTTACATTTCCCTTTGAAATACAGTGATGTGCTATCAAATATATGCCTAACGGGGATATCCCCTACCCCATAATATGGGCAACACTGGTGAACAGAATCTATAGGACCCCTTCCTCTGGCAGATGGACCAAAGTACACACTAACCTGGGTAAATACTGCTTCAGGAATTTTGCAGGCTTTTGAATGTTGATGAGTAAATCGAGTTTCAACAATACAAATACTTGAGAAATAGCCCTGTATGTATGTGTACTCACAACATTGACAGTGACCAGGGCACACTTGACAGGTCACCAAGTCCAGGACTAGGTGCAAGACTGAAATTGCCTGTATCTCCATCTGCCACACAATCCCCAGGCTGCTGGCCTGATAGACAGGAAGAATGGTGTTTTGAAACAACAATTGCAGCAATTATCTCCCAATCACTTATTGCATAGTAGGCACCTCATTTACAGGAAGCCATTAGACTAATAAACAGTGTAGGGACAACCAGACAAACCTCAGCATACAAGCATTTCAGCACTTTGAAGTCCACTCCATCAACAATAAAAATGGAAGTATCTGAACAAGGTAGTCCTCCAAATAGAACAGAACAGGGACTCTTGTTGAAATTGCCAGAAGCCATACCCAAAGGCACCCACCAAATTTGGTGGGGCTTATGCTGAAAACTGTCACCCAAGTGGTTAGGTGTCCCTTATTCCTTGGGGACAGGGACCAGAATTAGCAATAACTCTGATTCCTATTTTATATGCAGAAGGTCCCGGTTGTTCCAGTTTAACAGACAGCCTCCTTTATAGAAGCCGGGACAGAAGTCATACTCCTATTATGCCTTAATACACAGGCTTTTTAATATAATGTCCTACCTGATGCCATGAACCTTTGGGCTAAAGTTTTGGGAACCTGATGAAGAAACCACTATTGGGAACTATCTTGTTGGGAGATAGGCCTCTAACTTGCATCTTACCAAATAGTTGTGACTTCCCCATTAGTTCCTACTAAATACCTTGTATTTTATCCCTCGGTTAATATCTCTAATCTCTATGACAGAAGGAAATGAATTTCCTGAAATGGGCAACCAAAGTGACTGCAACTCTCAACCATACTGACTGTAAGGAATGTGGACAGTTGTCAGTTTCTACCAGAGATGGGATGCCTTGAACAGTACTGCCTTTTGTCAACCTAACAGTGTGGGCTTTAGGGATCTGCTTTACTAATTTTCTTTGACATTAACAAGTATAGGTATTAGTATATGTGTCATACACAGTTATTGTGGAGTCTACCTCCAGATGTGCCCCTCAATTACCACTCCAGGTTATTCAAGGAAGAGGGGTGTGTAGAATGTAAGAGTAGGTTTTTTGAGGGGAAGAATGTGAGACCACAAACCAGCGAAGCCATAAATTCATACATAAGGCAAAACAAACAAACAAACCTCTCCCTGTTGGTGCTCCTTAAAGCACATGTGCACATTCCTAAGCATGGCTATCTGTACTAGAACCACTCCTGCTGCATATCAGTAACTTCCAAGAAACATGTTTATGATCTTGCAAATCCCAAGGTGGCTCTGTGCCTTCCTTGTGCTTACTCTGACATAACCCTCATATCCTACCAATTGGCACAGAGCACTACTCTGAATGTCCTGCAGCCACCCAGGACCAAATTCCTGATCTGCAAGTACCCTAATAAGTTATTACTATTTTGCTACGTGGAGTGGTGTGCTTCATTTTTGGTCTTAAGTGCCCAACGAACTTTGGCAGAATGTATTCTGTAAGTTGACAGCCAGTTAGGGTCTCTATTTGGGTGACTGAAAAAGTTTTGGTAATGGATGGTGGTGATGGTAGCATAACATCGTGAACATAATTAAGAGCACAGAATTATATATGTGAATGTGGTTAAAGGGTGAAATTTTAGGTTGTACATATCTGATAAAATTTAGTAGGTCCAACCTCAAGGTGCTCATGTTAAGCTCCATGTTAGCAAAACCAATACCTAAGTTTCCATTTCCTGTAAATGCCCAGCTCACCAGAAAACAGAACTTAAATCAGCCAACTGGCTTTTGCCAACTCCCTATTCTTAGCCAGCTAATTTCCCTCATTGCTGAGTAACTGCCTGCACTAATCATATTAGAAAATGTAGTCTACATTAACCAATGAAGATTTCCTCCCAATATACTCCTTTTTCTGTCTATAAAAAGACTGTTGCTCTATTTGTTCAGGTGAATCCTTCTTTATCTCGTGGTGATTGGAATCTCCCCAATTCATGAATTGGTTCAATAAAACTCTTAGACCTAACCAAATCTTGCTCATGTTTTAATTTTAACAGTTATTTTGTGACCAAGGAGCCCAAGGGTAATTGCTGATGGACGTGAGTAACCTGAAAGACAGGTGTGTCCCCCCAGAATCCATTGCGTTCGCTGTCCTCCTCACTGTTTCATCAGAGTTGCTGATGAGTTCTCTTGGGTCTGAGCTCTACTTTTTTGGTGTCTGGGCTCTCAAATGTCACCGAGTACCAGTCCTGGGATTACTGGCCAATTATTCTTGTCAGGAAGGCCCCTTATGAGGGACTTGCATCCTTACCCCTTAGTTTTGTCCACTGCAAGGTCCACAGTTTTTGCTTCTAGTTATGGAATCCTTAAATTCTAAGAGCACTCCCCCAGCCGGCCCCCCAGCATCTTTTATGTTTAAGAATTACAGGGCATGGAGTTGCATCTACTTAACTATTAGCAGAACATCACTAAGAATAACTTAGTACTACAGTGGCCATTATGGAAAGCTTTTCAGCTAAGTAAAATGACTTATCTTGGAAGTGCACTTGAAAAACAGGCTCCCAAATTATGTCAAATGGGATGCCTTTTTAAATTGGTAATCAGAATCTACTAAAAAATTGCAAGACTCTAAAATAGCTTATATGAACTAGTGAGTTTTGTATTTCTACATTTTCTGTGTTTCTGTGTTTTTATGTCTGACATATGATGAACAAAATTTTAAATTAACGTTATAAGCTCTCTATTTTGTCTGTCTATATGTTTAATGTATAATATTTTCCTATCTCCAGATGGTATTACCAAATTAACTTATAAAATTCCTTAAGAGACCTCTACTGAAATAAGCTGAAAATATCTAAGCACTCATATGTATAAATTAATACATCTAAGGCCCTGGAAATGGCAGAAACCAAACTTCTAATATTCCCACTGGAAAAAAAAAAGTATATATAAAACTAAAACCAAATGTTTAAAAAAAAAATTCACGGTCACATAATTCAGATAAACCTTTGATAAATGGGACTTGTTTAATAGTTAAATGACAGCTATACCTTCTAAATTATTAATGTTAAGTACACTGCAAACACAATTTTATCCTCCTTAGGTGTTCTAGTTTGCAAGCGCCAGAGTGCGATATACCAGGAACTGAACAGATTTTAAAAAGGGAATTTACCAAGTTGCAAGTTTACACTTTTAAGCCCATGAAAATGTCCAAATTAAGGCAAGGCAATGAAAATGTCACTCAAGAAAGGCTGATGAAGTTCACGGTTTCTCTCTTAGCTGGAAGGGCACGTGGCAAAGTCTGCTAGTTTTCTCTCCTGGCTTCTTGTTTCATGAAGCTCCCCCAGGGGTGTTTTTCTTCATCTCCAAAGGTCTTTGGCTGCATGGGCTTTCATGGCTCCCTAGCTTTTTCCAAAATGGTTCCCTCTTAAAGAGCTCCAGTAAGCCACCCCACCTTGATAGGGTGGAGACACACCTCCAAGGAAACCATCTAATCAAAATTTACCACCTACAATTGGGTGGGTCACATCTCCATGGAAACAATAAAAAAACTCCCACCCAGCAATATTGAATGAGGGGTTTAAAAGACATGGCTTTTTTTTTTTTTTTAACCACAGATTCAAACCGGCACATTAGGTATATCCTCCCTAAATTTATACAGTTTTAGTGATAAAATTAGCTAGCATTATATCTATTAAATCTTTAAAATGATAAAAATCTATAAATTTGTGTTTAAGTTACTATTCTAACAAACTTTAAGAATGTGTTTTATGGAATGTTTATTTAAAAACAGTTTCAAAAATCTTTTTGGTAACTTAAGGTTTGCAAGTATGTAAAGTATGCGAGATGTGCTTTGCTAAGGAAATAAGAGAATAGTTTGGTCCTAAAGTAAAATGACAGGTTGTCTCAGAAGGAGAAGCAGGAATGTGTAGGATAAAAAAGTTGTAAAACATTTACAGAAAAGGAATTTTATTTGTCATGGCTAAGGTTGGTTGAGATTTGATAAGTTTATGTGATTTTTAAGTTTTCTTATCAGTCAGTATCCTCATGCAAAACTAAAATTTACTTTTCTGTTAAAATGAATTTTTCTTAAATTAATCTGCTCTTCATAAGACATCGTAAAAGATTTTTCTTAACCATCTGAGCAATGTGCCAAGAAAGTAAAGATTGTGTGTCTTATTAGAATAACATCCTTATTGGAATTTATATTGACCTCATCCTTTATTGTTTTAGAAAATAAGCCTTTTCACTTTTAAAAGAACTAAGTTGTGTTTTTTCTTTGTTGTATTTACAATCATGCTAATGCCCATTTACTTTTAAGATCTTCTGTTGTCACTTTGGTTAAATAGGGAACTAAATATTATTTCACAGTGACCCATTTTCCTATTTAACAAAATATACAAACCAAACAAATTTTGACAATCTGCCTTCCCCAAATCAAATGCTAACTAACAACCACCTTATTGATCTCAAACTATTTTGGGATTCCAGAAGGCCCCTGGAAAATCACAGATAACTTGTTCATTCACCTTGTAAAAAGAGAGGTGCTAGAAATAATTTGGTTTATTTAATATGTTATGAGTTACAAGAAAAATGTTGTTAAATAGAATAGAATTTTCTAACTTTCTGTTAGTTAAATTTATATGGGTAAAATGCAATTAAGATAAACATTTCAGAAATTGTATAAGGTCCCTAGAAATTTGTCAACATTCTCACTGTGCATGAGATGTCTTAGAACTGATTTGCCTGGTATTGGACAACAAAAACTATAGTGTTATTGGTCACTGTTCTCGTTTATAAGCTGCCAGAATGCAATATACTAGAAAGAAATCGGTTTTTAAAAGGGGAATTTTTTAAGTTGCAGGTCTACAGTTCTAAGGCCATGAAAATGTCCAAATTATGGCAAGTCTATAAAAATGTCCAAAGTAAGGCATCTATGTAAAGATACCTTGGTTCAAGAAGGCCATTGATGCTCGGAGTTTCTCTCTCAACTGGAAAGGCACATGGTGACGTCTGCTAGCTTTCTCTCCAGGCTTCTTCAATGGCTTCCCCAGGGCTCTGTCCGTTCTGTTGGCTCTGTTAGTTCTGGTGGCTCATAAAGCTTTTTCCAAAATGGTTTCCTCTTAAAGGGCTCCAGTAAGTAACCCCACCTTGAATGGGTGGTGAGACATCTCCATGGAAATGATCTAATCAAGAGTTACCACCCTCAGTTGGGTGGGTCACATCTCCATGGAAACAATCAAAACGATTCCACCCAGCAACACTGAATGAGGATTAAAGGATATGATTTTTCTGGGGTACACAACAGATTCAAACTAAAGCATAGTCATAATTTCAATTATTCTTAAATGATACATATCACAGAAACAACCAACTTTCCTAATCAAGTATTTGTATAATAAACTCTCTTCAGAATTTCCACTTTTATAAAAGAGTAATAAGTTAACCACAGCTATTTTAAGTCTTTTATCATCTATAGACAATTTTTATTCTGATGAGTCCCTGAAAACACTTGCAATCAGTTACAGGCCAGAGCTTCATCTTCAACAAAAAGGAGTGTCTCAGAGGTCCACAAAAAAGTTATGCCAGGTATTCTAGGGCATAGGCTTTTAATAACATTGCTTAAATAATCGAGACCGTGCTACTGGACTAAAATCAAGATTCCAAAATTCTAGCAAAGAAGCCAATATGTCATGAGATTGCTAACACAAGATTAAGTGAAAGGAGGACCGATCACCTAGGACTGGATGAACTAATAAAAAATTATTATAGTTTTGTTTAGATTATGACACAATGTTTCAATGTTCTATTTTCTAGATACAAGAAATCTCTTACTCTTTTCCCTTAAGCTATCTATAACTAATAAAACAATCATTTTTCTGCCAGCCTGGTACCCTCCAGAAATTGAAAACTCTTTTTCGATCTTCTTATTTTTAATGGCAAAATAATTATTTACATAGATTTAATCAGAATCTGTCCTCCTTGTTAACAAAACATAATTGAAGATACTGGTTATATAACCAGAGTTTTGACTGGAATATCATGTTCAAGAATGATGCACATTTAATCAGATATGACCTGATACTTAAAAAAAAAAAAAAAGTTAACTTTATGATGTCAATGCTTACAAAACCCGCTTGGAGAAACCAATCTAGTATCTAGCTCCAGGGTTCCCAGTCTTACAGGTCAGTAAAGAAAGTTACTTTGTGGAGTGCAAGTAAAATCTGGTGTCTACTTCTTAGCTCAGCTTAGCCTGGAGAGGCTTTTCCAATCAGAAGTTCCTTATAAAAACTATCAGCAAAGCAAACAGAGGAGCTTCTACAGTCAATTACATTCTTGCTACATCTATGTAAATAATCAGGCCAAATCTAATGAAACAAGCCTTACTTTATAATTAAGAATAATCATTTTAAGGTTATCTTTAATCAAAAGAAAGGTGACTATAAAGAAAGAAAGCTATAGGACACTCCCTTGAGTTATCAGGTTCTGCTCCTATTCATTGACTGAGCTATTCTACACCCCTGTATAAACTGCAGTTAACACGTTTTTATTACCTATTTGTAAATTAGACTAGATTCTGTGAGCTTGCATATATGCCAGTCAGAAAATTAACTTAGTATCTTTTGTATATATGGTGCCTCAAAGGGACAAAAGAGGGTTCATGCCTCCAATCCCTTGACCAACCCTAATACAAGGTGCCACTCTTTCATGTGCACCATCAGACCTTCCCTAGGAACACAGGACCTGGAGAGAGCCATTATGAATATATCTAAATTTGTGAAATAGCTTTAACACCACCCTAAATGCTCCTCTAGTCCTCCAGACTAAAGGTAAAAGCCTAGCGTCAGTATTCTCATAAAGCAAATAGGCTCTATATACCCCAACTGCTGATAAACAATGTTGCATTTATGTTAATACATCTGGCGCGGTAATAAATAACCCAAATATTTTAAAAACCAAGTTAATTCATAATATCAGTTAGGCTCAAATAAGTCAATAGATAGAGACCTTTCTTTAACGTAAGGCAAAAGCTATAACAGTTACTAAAAAATTTTCAGAAAATACATTCCCCACCTGGGAAACACTTTCAATTATTTCTAATGACTGAGATACTCATTTTCCTGGGCAGGTTGTTAAAGCTCTCAGAGAGTACAAATAAGTTAGCATTATCATACACTACCACCCTCAGTCCTCTGGAAAAGTGGAGAAAACATACAGCATATTAAAACTTTAACTGTCCAAATTAACTGAGGAAACCAGGCTACCTTAGCCTAAAGTTCTCCCATGGGCTCTTATGGCTGTTGGCGGTTCACCTTTTTTTTTTTTGGACAAAGCGCAATTTAATTAGGAAAAAAAACAGAATTTTGTGCCATTCTCAAAACGAGGAGTACTCCATATAATGTACATAATATACATTATAAATTGACCATCTTGGTATGAAATTAATTCCATTTGGAAAGTTATTTTTTCTTAAGTCAGCTGAAGGTAAAATTATATACATTTTGAGTAAAGACATAATATTTTTATTCATGCCCATAGTGTGTTAGAAAGGGTGAAATATTAACATATACGGTGGATTACAGCAAGGCAAAATAGATAAATCTATTGAAAATGCCTTCCATAAATCAACATGCATTCATGGAAAGCGTGCACTGTAGGCCCTTATCCTGCATGGACTGAGGAAGCACCACAAAAGAGGAGGCTGGAGCTAAACCTTGCTCACAGGTATAAGTGACTTGACTGACGGGGTTACAGAGCCCTTTCAGGCCTGGGGATGGGAGGTGGGTGGGGATGAGAAATTTCAGAACACTAATTTGCCTCTTTCCCATTTTCTCAGCAGGGCTTGTGCTTTCCCACCTCTGTACCTCTGTGGAGGCTCACCTTTTGAGAAACAAACTTTCATCCCTATAAAAAGGGAAGACCTATGTCAATTGACCTCCACTGATGCCCTGCTTCCCCAGCAGGATGCAACCCAATATTATAAATCTCTAATGTCTTATGCAAAAAGTTACCTCCAGCAGATAAGGGACACATTTCCAGAACCGAATCTGCCTCAAACTCCTCACACCCTAACTTACATTGACTGGTATGCTCGGAACGATATCAACACCTAACAGCCCATAAACATGCTAAAAGGGAGCATTACTTTGGACACTGCAATCAAACCAGAAGGGAGTAAACCTTGTGTTCACATCTCACAACTTACAAGGGCTCCTCCACCTTCTAACACCTGGTCCTGTGACCAAATTGAAGACCCATAACTAAGATTTACAGAGGACAAGAAGTAGATGGCTTCATGCAATGAACCCAAGATCACAGAACGAGATTCCAAAAACCCCTAAATTCCTATTGTATTCCTTATCATATTATTCTCTGCTATTATTGTTGCATTTCCATTGTTTTCACACCCCTTCTACACACCTTTTCCATCTTGCTTAGAAAATGTTACCAACAAAAATGTTTAAACTGTTCCTGTTTGCTTATTCCTTCCTCTTTCCCATGGCCTGGAAAAACAATAGTATCATTTGCTTTTCCCAGGCTATTGCAAAAGGGGGGAATCTTAAGTGACAGCTGGATCTACCAGCATAAACCTCAATCAGTTCGTTATCCAGAAAATCCTGTCATCCTGCCAGTGACCAATTTTTTAGGGATTCCATATGCTAGGGTTCAGAAATTACTCACAATTACAATACCACTTGGTCTCTGTATCATCAATCCAAGAGACATGATGAGGATGGCTCCCATCAAGTATAATATTCCATTTAAAAATGACACTTTGGCCCCTTTTAGCTATGGTCTGTTACGACAATTTCATAAGCAACACATGCAACAGCTAACTTTAGCATTCGCCAACCAATAAGCAAACCCTCACTGGTGTTCTATGCACACCTACCTTTGGGTTATATTTTCATTTCTGGAAGGGTCCAACTCCATGATCCACACTCTCCTTTTATTCTTGTGCATTGACGGTTGACATATGTCAAGACAATGTGGATTGGGCCTCTTAGTAATTTCCTTCAAAATTTATAACAGATCCAAAGCCTCACACTAGACTTACGTACTTAATTTACATTCCCAAGCCAAAGGCAAATTACCTCGTGTGGGAGGGATGGGGGGGGGGTGTCACTGAGGCCTAATGGGCCTCTCTCCTTAGAAACTTACTGCCTTATTTAGGAATTAACACCAATAAAAATATTAGAAATTTATAACAGTATGAAAAATGATTAATTCTACTGCAAAGCTATTGTGTGGGTTTTTTGTTTTTGTTTTTACATGGGCAGGCACAAGGAATCGAACCTGGGTCTCAGGCATGGCAGGCGAGAATTCTGCCTGCTGAGCCACTGTGGCCTGTCCTAGCTGAAGTTATTTTAAGTAATAGAATTGTGCTGACTACTTGCTGGCTGGGCAAGGAAGAGTTTATGCTGTCATCATTACCACCTGCTATACTTAAATAAAACCTCTGGGGAAGTCCAAAGGCAGTTCCATGAAATAGTCAAACAAGCCATGGGGTTCAAACAAGTAAGTCCTTCCTTGAGATCATTTTTTTAACTCTTTCATTTCAGGTAATCTGGGTCCTGGGGTCCTTGGTTCAAAAGCATACTCCAAACATTAGGCATTTTACTACCCATGATAATCATAATAGTCTTCCTGGGGCACTGCGTCCTCTCAAAAGTTTTAAATGCTTGCCCCCAGCCATCACACCATATGGTATCTGTGTGCCTAGAGTAACAAAAGTATGAAGAGAACAAAACCACCAACACCTCAACATCTGTAACTCAGAGTTAATCACCTACGAGAGCCAGCAGATGGTAACTGAGAGTGGCACTAATGCCTTAAATTTTGATCTCAGCCCTTGACTTCGCTGAAGGCTGGGTCAAAAGGCAGGGGAGGTGCAACGGTGGCTCAGTGTCAGAATTCTTGCCTGCCATGCCAGAGACCTGGGTTCAATTCCCGGTGCCTGCTCATGTTAAAAAAAAACAAAACAGTGTTCTCATTTCAAAATAAGAATTCATAAAGACATTCATGAACACACACATACATTTTGGGCGGGCCATGGTGGCTCAGCAGGCAGAGTTCTCACCTGCCATGCCAGAGACCCGAGTTTGATGCCCAGTGCCTGCCCATGAAAAAAAAAAAGGCAGGGAAATGGATAAGTTATATTTAGTAAACCCGGCATGCAGGCACTCATGCTAAGCTAGCTTCCTGTCAGTAAAACCAAAATCTAAGTCAGTCTTCTATTCCCTGCAAGTGCCCAGCTTGCCCAGAAAACAGAATTTAAATTAGCCAATCAGCTATCACCAACTTCTTATCCTTATGCCAGCTAACTGCCTTATGGCTAAACAGTCACATGCATTAACCATATTAGGAAATGTAATCTGTATTAATCACAAAGATTCTTTTCCAATGTACTTTCTTTTTCTGTTTTTCTCCTTGTTCAGAGGAATTCCTCTCTACCTCGTGGTGATCAGAATCTCTACAATTCAGGAATTGATTCAATAAAATTCTCTGAGATCTTGCCAAATTTTCTCATACTTTTAAGTTATTTATTACTAGAATAAAAAATTTTAAAAACACATAGAACTTTACAAAACAGTGAATCTTAATATAAACAATAGCACCATTATAAAAATGTTCTTTCATAAATTGTAACAAGTATACTACATTAATGCAAACTGTTAATAATAGGGTGGTATTTGGGAACCCTGTATTTTATGCATGATTTTGTCCTGTAAATCTACAGCATCTCTAGTAAGAAAAAAATGCCAGGAGAACTAATGGTCTCTTTGTGCATGCCTAGGACAAGATGCATACTCAAAACAATAAGGGAGGAACCTGTATTTTTACTTTGGGTTGATTTGAGAGGAGGGCTAGCTCTGAAGAAGAACACTAGCCAACCAGATCAAACATGCAGACTATGAAAGGAATTTTTACACTTTTTTTTTTTCCAGTTTCTGACATTCAAGGAAATCTCTGTCATATCACTAGCTGGATATGAACTTAAGGAAAAAGCTCAGGGACCAAATCCCAGAGTTATTGAAACATTAAAATGTGCAGTAGGCAACATTAAAACACATTGAAACATTAAATGTGCAGTAGGTAACAAAAAATTAAAAGACAGGCAAAGAAACAGGAAATGATAGCCATCCAAAGGCAGCTGATAAAACATCCAAAATTGTCAATGAAGAAAATCAGACTTTGAACAAACCAAAGACTTTAAAAAGTGATCTTAAGAATGCTTAAAGGGTTAAAGGAAAACACAGAGAAACAAGTAATGGATACTAAGAAAATGATAAATGAAAGATATGAGTATATCAATTAAAAGATAGAAATCATAAAAAAAAAGAACCAGGGTGGGCCATGGTGGCTCAGAGGCAGAGTTCTCACCTGCCATGCCGGAGACCTGGGTTCGATTCCTGGTGCCTGCCCATGCAAAAAAAAAAAAAAAACCAAAAAACCAAAGAGCTTTAGCTCTTTTAACCGAAGTTAAAAATTCCCTAGAATGCTTCGACAACAGATTGGAACTGGTGGAAGAAAGAATCAGTGAGCTAAAAGATGAGACAATTGAAATGATTCAGGCTGAGGTACAGAAAGAAAAATGAATGAGGAAAAAGTAAACAGAACCTAAAAGACCTAGGGGACACCATCAAGCAAACCAAATATGTGCATTATGGGAGAATAAAAAGAGAAAGGGAGAAAGGAATGTTTGAAGAAATAATGGCAGAAAACTTCCTAAAATTTAATGAAAGATTAGAATATTCACATTTAAGAAGCCCAACAATCCCAAAGGTGACAAACTAGAAGAGATTCATGCCCAGACACATTATTATCAAACTATGGAAGGTAAAGGACGAAGAGAGAATTTTGAAAGTTGCAATGTGTCAAGTATAAGAGAGTCCCTAATAAGACTAAGTGCTAATTTCTAATTGGAGGCAAGAAAGCAATGAGATGAAATATTTTAAGTGCTGAAAGAAAATACTTGCTAAGCAATAATCTTTTGTTTATTGAAAATCTCTTTTAAAAATGAGGGAGAGATTAAGACATTCCTGGATAAACAAAAGTCGATGGAGTTCATTACCACTAGACATGCCTTATGAAAAATGAGAGAGGAGTTCTACGATTTGAAAAGAAAGGACACTAGAGAGTAAATCAAAGTGGCATAAAGAAATAAAACTCTCTCGAATAGGTAATCACATGGGTAATCATAAACACCAGGATTATTGAATTATGTATTTGATTTCTAAGTACACTTTTTACTTCTTACAAGATCTAAAATACGAATGCATAGCAAGGAATTATTAAAAAGAACTCTATGGATATGCAGTGTACAAATATATAATTTGTGATAAAAACAATTTACAACCTATCTGTTGGTAGTCAGAGTGATATTTGACATAGTGTGTGTATACCACTGAAATGAAGTTGGTATCAAATGAAATTATACTGCTATAGATTAAGGACGTTAAATTTAAACTCCATGGTGCACAAAGAATATGTTTGGAAAACATATACAGAAAGAAATGGGAAGGGACTCAAATGGTTCATTATAAACAATCCGATAAATATGAAAGTAGGCAGTAATGGAAGAAGTGAGGAACAAAAAAAAGGCATAAGACTAACAAAAACAAATAGCAGAAGGGTAGAAGAAAGTCTTATATTATCAGTAGTTACTTTAAATGTAGATGGATTAAACTCCTCAGCCAAAAGAGAAAGGCAGAGTGGATAAAAATGCATGACACAACTGTATGCTCGTTACAAGAGGATCACCTTAAATCCAAAAAGTAAATTAGGTCGAAAATGAAAGGATGGAAAAAGTAATCCATGCAAATAGTAAATAAAAGACAACCAGGGTATATATCGGATAAAATAGATTTTATGTAGAAAAGTATTCTGAGGGACAAAGAAGGACATAAACTGATAAAGAAGACATTTGATAAGAAGATATAAAAAATAAAAACATATAGGTAACTAACAGCAGAGCTCCAAAATATTTCAAGCACATGTTGACTTATTTGAAGGGCTAAATAAATGGTTCTACGTTAGTAGGAGACTTCAATTCACCACTTTGAATAATGGACAGAATTTCTAGACAAAAGACTCGAATAATATTATTAACCAACTAGACATAACATACATATATAGAATGCTTCAAATAACAGTAGAAACACATTCTTCTCTAGTGCACATAGGTCATTCTCCAGGATAGACCATATTTTAGGTCACTAGTCAATAAATATAAATTATTAAACTCATACAATGTCTATTTCCAACCACAATGGAATGAAGCTAGAAATTAATAACAGAATTGGCAGTCACACAAACATGTGGGAATTAAACAATACCCTCTTTAAAAACCAATAGGTTAAAGAAGAAATCACAAGGGAAATCAGAAATACCATAAGGTGAATAAAAACAAAAACACCACATAACAAAACTATTGGGATACAGCAAAGTCATTGCTGAAAGGAAAACATAGCTTTAAATGCTTACATTGAAAAAGAAGAAAGACCTAACTTCACAGCTGGAGAACTAGGGTGAAAAAAAGAGCAAAAGTAAACCAAAAGCACAAAGAAGGAAGTGGTAACAAAGATCAGAGCAGAGATAAATGAAACAGAGAATAAAAAGCAATGGAAAGAATCAATAAAAGTTGGTTCTTTGAAAACTCAAAATTTACAAATCTTTAGCTAGACTGACAAAAAAGAAAGGAGGATGCAAATAACTAAAATCCTAAATGAAAAGGGAGACACTATTATCCACCTCAAGAAATAAAAAGGACTGTAAAAGGATATTATGAAAAAATGTATGCTGTATTAGTTTTTTAAGCTATCAGAATGCAATACACCAGAAATGGAACAGTTTTTAAAACAGGATTTTAAAATTACAAGTTTACAGTTCTAAGACCATAAATATGTCCTAACTAAGGAATGTAGAGAAAGATACCTTGGCTCATGGAAGTGTGATAAGGGAAGGCATGGGTCTGGCCTCTGCTGGTCCTTGTTCCTGGTTCTGTTGCTTCCAGCTTCTGTTGTCAGTGGTTTCCTTTCTAATCATCCATGGGCATTCATTTAGCTGCTCTAGGACAAAACTCTCATTCCATCTTGACGCAGTTTCTGCGAGTCCTTGCTTAGCACCCTGGCGATTTCATTTTCAGTTCTAAACATCTACATCAGCTCTGCTTTATTGACTCTGAAGCGACTGTTCTCCAAGTGTCTGGATTTGCTCTGAGGCTTCTTTAAAATGTTTCTCCTTTTAAAGGACTCCAGTAAACTAAGTAAATAAGGCCCATCTTGAATGGGTGGAGTCACATCTCCATCTAATCAAAAGATCACACCTACAATTGGGCATGTCACAGCTTCCTGAAGAGAATCTAATGAAAAGCTTTTGCCCTACCTTATTGAATCAGGATTAGAAGAAATGGCTGCCCTCACAAGATTGGATCAGGATTAAAGCATGGCTTTTCTGGGGTACATAATAGCTTCAAACTGTGCCAACAAATTAGATAACCCAGATGAAATGGACAAATTCCTAAATACAAACAACCTACACAAACTAAAGAGAAAGAGATACTCTCAACAGACCAACAAGGAAAGAGAAGGAATCAATAATCAACCCCGCCACCATCCCCCACCCCAACAAAGAAAAGTCCAGGACCAAATGGCTTCACTGGTGAATTTTACCAAACATTCAAAGAAGTATTAACACCAATCCTGCTCAAACTCTTCTAAAAATTCAAGAGCGGGAAGTATTTCCCAACTCATTCTATAAGCCAGCATCACCCTAATACCAAACCAGATAAAGATAACACAAGAAAAGAAAGCCACACACCAATATTCCTCATAATATAGATTTTTAAAATTCTAAACAAAATACTAGCAAACCAAAACCAAGAACACATTTAAAGAATTATGCACACCACGATCAAGAGTGTTTTTCTGGATTGGAGTGCCAAGATGGTGGCTTAGCGAGGTGTGGGATTTAGTTCATCCTCCAGAGCAGCTAGTAAATAGCCAGGAACAGTACAGAACAACTGCTGGGGCCAAGTCAGTGACCGGACACACAGCACCCAGTCTGGACCAGCTGGACAGGCTGTGAGCCTACCCAGAACCATGAGTTCCACAAGCTGCAGCAGCTGGCGCCCCTCCCCCACAGCCTGCTTCCCTGAGAGGAAAGAAAAGGGACTTAACCAACAGCAGGGACTGAGCACAACTATGCTCCAATTGTGGAATTAATTCACAAATTCTGACTACTAAAAATAGGCCCCCAGCTCAGCTGAACCTCATCAAAGCAGAGGTTGCTGACTTTTGCCCCGGCACCTAGGGGCAGGGCTGACTGAAAAAGAAAAAAGAAAAGAAGAAACAGAGGTTTTTCGGATCAGATAGCACATAATACTTGAAAGGGTCTGGGCCCTGAAGGAAAGGAGGTGGCACATAGGATCTGGAGGTACACAAAGCAGCATACCAACTTATGCTCTTGATTGGCAAACCCGAGGAATGGGGGTCCTGCTCTGAGAAGGATTTTCCTCTTTCTTTTTTGTAGCTGTGTTTCTACAAAGGCCTGACTGCCTTTGGATACAGTGGCAGGGCTTCTCAGGCTGCAAGTGCCCCAGGCATAGGCAGAAACAAGCTCGTTTGAGGGCTTGTCTGGAGCCTGTGCCTTCCCCAGGAAGGGAGTGAGGCCCATCTCAGGTGGATTCCTTCCCTCAAGGAATTCAGACCCCAGGGTCTGGAAAAGTGAAGCAATTAAAGCCAGCCTACAACCTCACCTCTGTCTCCACCATGCCCCCAGCAGGGAGAGTCTGCCAAAGTTAAAGGTACCACATCACCTTAGGCTAGTGGGACCCGCAGGCAGACAAGCACCACATACTTGGCAGGATAGGAAAAACACAGAGTCCAGACTCTTCATATGAAAGTCACTCAACCTGCTGGGTCTCACCTTCAGGGAAAACTGATGCAGGTGACTCTTCCCTCCTGACAGGAGGCCAGTTTGGTCTGGGAAAATCTGGCTGGAGTCTATAATACCTAAATAGACCCTCCTAAGGGTGGGGGTGGGGGAAGGCACTATGCAGGCAGGGCAAGAAACAAGAAAACAAGAACTGAAAAATTCTGCTCTGTTAAAACAAAACCTAAGCTAGTGGTCCAGATAAAGCTGAACGGAATGTCAAAGAACAGATGGACAACAAATTCATCCAGCAAGAAAATCCTATGTAAAAAGAAGTGAAAACGATCTCCAGAATAAACTAAGGTAATTAAATGCCTAGATGCCAGCAAAAAATAACAAATCACACTAGGAAAATGGAAGATATGGCCCAGTCAAAGGAAGAAACCAACAATTCAAATGAGACACAGGCGTTGAAACAATTAATCCAGAATATTTGAACAGACATGGAAAACCTCGTCAAAAATCAAATTAATGAATTGAGGGAGGTTATAAAGAAGGCAATGAATGAATAAAAAGAAAAAAATCGAAACTCTGAAAAAACAAATCACAGAACTTATGGGAATAGAAGGCACAGTAGAAGAGATGAAAAAAAAACAATGAAAACCTACAATGTCAGATTTCAAGAGGCAGAAGATAGGATTAGTGAACTGGAGGACAGGACATCTGAAATCTGACAAGCAAAAGAAAATATAGGGAAAAGAATGGAAAAATATGAGCAGGGACTCAGGGAACTGAATGACAATATGAAGCGCATGTATATACATGTTGTGGGTGTCCCAGAAGGAGAAGAGAAGGGAAAAGGAGGAGAAAAACTAATGGAGGAAATTATCACTGAAAACTTCCCAACTTGTATGAAAGACTTAAAATTACAGATCCAAGAAGTGCAGCATATCCAAAGAGAATAGATTCAAATAGACATACTCCAAGACACTTACTAATCAGAATGTCAGATGTCAAAGAGAAAGAGAGAATCTTGAAAGCAACAAGAGAAAAGCAATCCATCACATACAAGGGAAGCCCA
Organism: Myrmecophaga tridactyla; assembly: GCA_004026745.1. NCBI lineage: Eukaryota > Metazoa > Chordata > Mammalia > Pilosa > Myrmecophagidae > Myrmecophaga > Myrmecophaga tridactyla. The sequence continues at coordinate 13,809 of PVIY010024399.1, read as the reverse complement.
ATAAGACTACATGTAGGTTTCTCAGCAGAAACCAAGGAGGCAAGAAAACAGTGGGATGATATATTTAAATTACTAAAAGAGAAAAACTGCCAGCCAAGAATTCTATATCCAGCAAAATTGTCCTTCAAAAATGAGGGAGAAATTAAAACATTTTCAGACAAAAAAATCACAGAGAATTTGTGACCAAGAGACCAGCTCTGCAAGAAATACTAAAGGCAGCACTAGAGGCAGATATGAAAAGACAGGAGAGAAGTGTGGAGAAGAGTGTAGAAAGAAAGACTATCAGTAAAGGTAAAAAGAAGAAAAAGTAGATGTGCATATAAAATCCAAAAGGCAAAATGGTAGAAGAAAGTACTACCCATACAGTAATAATGCTAAATATGAATGGATTAAACTCCCCAATCAAAAGACATAGACTGTCAGAATGGATTAAAAAACAGGACCCATCTGTATGCTGTCTACAGGAAACACATCTTAGACCTAAGGATAAACATAGGTTGAAAATGAAAGGTTGGGAAAAGATATTTCATGCAAAATAACAATCAGAAAAGAGCAGGAGTAGCTATACTAATATCCAACAAATTAGACTTCAAATATAAAACAGCTAAAAGAGACAAAGAAGGGCACTATGTATTAATAAAAGGAATAATTCAACAAGAAGACATAACAATCATAAATATTTATGCACCGAGCCAGAATGCTCCAAAATACATGAGGGAAACACTGAAAAGAGAAATGGACACATCTCCCATAATAATTGGAGACTTCAATTCCCCACTCTCATCAAAGGACAGAACATCTAGACAGAGGATCAATAAACAACAGAGAATTTGAATAATACAATAAATGAGCTAGGCTTAACAGACATTTATAGAACATTACACCCCACAATAGCAGGATATACCTTTTTCTCAACTGCTCATGGATCATCCTCAAGGATAGACCATATGCTGGGTCGCAAAGCAGGTCTCAATAAATTTTAAAAGACTGAAATTATACAAAACACTTTCTCAGATCAAAAAGGAATGAAATTGGAAATCAATAATAGTCAGAGTGCCAGAAAATGCACAAATATATGGAGGCTCAACAACACACTCTTAAACAACCAGAGGATCAAGGAAGAGAATACAAGATAAATCAGTAAATATCTTGAGACAAATGAAAATGAAAACACAATATATCAAAATTTATGGGATGCAGCAAAGGCAGCGCTAAAAGGGAAATTTATTGCCCTACATGCCTATATCAAAAAAGAAAAAAGGGCAAAAATCGAGGAATTAACTGTCCACTTAGAAGAACGAGAGAAAGAACAGCTAACTAAGCCCAAAGCAAGCAAAAGGAAAGAAATAGTGATGATAAGAGCAGAAATAAATGAAATTCAGAACATGAAAACAATTGAGAAAATCAACAAAACCAGAAATTGGTTCTATGACAAAATCAATAAGATTGATGGACCCTTAGTGAGGTTGACAAAAAGAACAAGAGAGAGGATGCAAATAAATAAAATCAGAAATGGAAGAGGAGACATAACCACTGACCCCACAGAAATAAAGGAAGTAATAAGAGGATACTATGAACAACTTTATGCTAATAAACTCAACAAGGTAGATGAAATGGACAACTTTCTAGTAAGATATGAACAACCAACATTGACTCGAGAAGAAATAGATGACCTCAACAAACCAATCACAAGTAAAGAAATTGAATCAGTCATTAGGAAGCTGTCCAAAAAGAAAAGTCCAGACCCAGATGACTTCACATGTGAATTCTACCAAACATTCCAGAAAGAATTAGTACCAATCCTGCTCAAACTCTTCAAAAAAATTTAAGTGAAGGGAAAGCTACTTAATTCATTCTACGAAGCCAACATCACCCTCATACCAAAGCCAGGCAAAGATATTACAAAAAAAGAAAACTACAGACCAATCTCTCTAATGAAAATAGATGCAAAAATCCCCATTAAAATTCTAGCAAATCGAATCCAGCAGCACATTAAAAGAATTATACACCATGACCAAGTAGGATTCATCCCAGATATGCAAGGATGGTTCAACATAAGAAAATCAATTAATGTAAAACACCATATCAACAAATCAAAGCAGAAAAACCACATGATCATTTCAATTGATGCAGAAAAGGCATTTGACAAAATTCAATATCCTTTCCTATTGAAAACACTTCAAAGGACAGGAATAGAAGGGCACTTCCTCAAAATGATAAAAAGAATATATGAAAATGACTCAGCTAACATCATCCTCAATGGGGAAAAACTGAAAACTTCCCCCCTAAGATCAAGAACAAGACAAGGATGTCCACTATCACCACTATTATTCAACATTTTGTTGGAAGTTCTAGCCAGAGCAATTAGACAAGAAAAAGAAATACAAGGCATCAAAATTGGAAAGGAAGAAGTAAAACTTTGTTTGCAGATGATATGATACCATATGTCGAAAACCCTGAAAAATTCACAGCAAACCTACTAGAGCTAATAAATGAATATAGCAGAGTGGCAGGTTATAAGATCAACACTCAAAAATCTGTAGTGTTTCTATACACTGGTAATGAACCATCTGAGGGGGAAATCAAGAGAAAAATTCCATTTACAATTGCAACCAAAAGAATAAAATATTTAGGATTAAATTTAGCTAAAGAGACAAAAGACCTATACAAAGAAAACTACATGAAATTGTTAAAAGAAATCACAGAAGACCTAAATAAATGGAAGGGATTACCGTGTTCATGGATTAGAAGACTAAATATAGTTAAGATGTCAGTTCTACCTAAATTGATTTGCAGATTCAATGCAATACCAATTAAAATCCCCAAAACTTACTTTTCAGAAATAAAAAAGCCAATAACCAAATTTATCTGGAAGGACAGGGTCCCCCGAATAGCTACAAGTATCCTGAGAAAGAAAAATGAAGTTGGAGGTCTCATGCTACCTGACTTTAAGGCATATTATGAAGCTACAGTGATCAAAACAGCATGATACTACATAAAGATAGATATACTGACCAATGGAATCGAATAGAGTGTTCAGATATAGACCCTCTCATCTATGGACAATTGATCTTTGATAAGGCAGTCAAGCCAACCCACCTGGGACACAACAGTCTCTTCAATAAATGGTGCCTAGAGAACTGGATATCCATATGCAAAAGAATGAAAGAGGACCCATATCTCACATCCTATACAAAAATGAACTCAAAATGGATCAAAGACCTAAACATTAGATCTAAGACCATAAAGCTTTTAGAAGAAAATGTTGGGAAATATCTTATAAATCTTATAATAGGAGGCAGTTTCCTAGAGCTTACACCCAAAGTATGAGCATTGAAGAAATAAATAAACAAATGGGAACTCCTCAAAATTAAACACTTTTGTGCGTCAAAGAACTTCGTCAAGAAAGTCAAAAGACAGCCTGCACAATATTTGGAAACGATATCTCAGATAAAGGTATAGTATCCAGAATATATAAAGAGATTGTTCAATGCAACAACAAAAAACAACCCAATTACAAAATGGGCAAAAGACTTGAACAGACACTTCTCAGAAGAGAAAATACAAATGGCCAAAAGGCACACGAAAAGATGCTCAGCTTCCCTGGCCATTAGGGAAATGCAAATCAAAACCACAATGAGATAGCATCTCACACCCACCAGAATGGCCATGATCAATAAAACAGAAAACGACAAATGCTGGAGAGGATGTGGAGAAACAGGTATGCTTAACCACCGTTGGTGAGAATGTCAAATGGTACAACTGTGGAAGACAGTTTGGTGGGTCCTCAGGAAGCAAAGTACAGAACTGCCATATGGCCCAGCAATACCATTGCTAGCTATCTACTCAGAGGACATGAGGGCAAGGACATGAACAGACATTTGCACACCAATGTTTATAGCATCATTATTTACAGTTGCCAAGAGATGGAAACAGTCGAAATGTCCATCAACAGATGAGTGGCTAAACAAGCTGTGGTATATACATATGATGGAATATTATGCAGCTGTAAGACAGAATAAAGTTATGAAGTATGTAACAACATGGATGGACCTTAAGGACATTATGCTGAGTGAGATTAGCCAGAAACAAAAGGACAAATAGGACAAATACTGTATGGTCTCACTGATGTGAACTGACATTAGTGAATAAACTTGGGGAATTCATTGGTAACAGAGACCATCAGGAGATAGAAATAGTGTAAGATATTGGGTAATTGGAGCTGAAGGGATACAGATTGTGCAAGAGGAGTGATTGTAAAAACTCAGAAATGGATAGCACAATATTACCTAACTTGAATACAATTATGTTAGAACACTGAATGAAGCTGAATGTGAGAATGATGGAGGAGGGTTGGGGGTCTAAATGAAATCATAAAGAAAGATGATAAAGACTGAGATGGTATAATCTAGGAATGCCTAGAGTGTATAATGGTAGTGACTAAAATGTACAAATTTAAAAATGTTTTTTTGCATGAGGAATAACAAAGAGGTGTCATTACTGTAGGGTGTTGAAAATAGATGGTAATTAACATTTAAAATTTTTAACTTTTGCATGAGACTAAAGAAAAAATGTTTATTTGGCACAAAATTTATATTTTGACTAGTGCAGTTCCTAATATAACTTATGTGGACAGCTTAATTGAACACCATAAGTACATGGAACCTTGAGTAGGGCATAAGATTTTGTAGGTTCGTCCAGAGTAATGCCCCAATAAATCCCAGAGTGATTTCAACAGTGAGTAAAAAATATTTGCAAAGTCCCCTTGGGGGAATGGTGAGAAAGGGGGAAAATTCAACTTCCCCAAGAGGAGAATTTGTGATATTCTCATAGCAGTGGGGATAACCAAAGCAATAAGCTGAGTCCCCAACTTGGGGTTTGTTCATATGAAACTTAACCCCACAAAGCATAGGTCAAACCTACTTAAAATTAGGCCTAAGATTCCAAACAGAGTAGAGAGATTATCCTGGAGGTTATGCTTATGCATTAAATAGCTATCACCTTGTTAGTCAAGATGTAATGGAGAAGAGTGATTTGAACAGTGAATAAAAAAGTATCTGCGAATCCCCTTCGGGGAATGGTGAGAAAGGGGGAAAATTCAACTTCCCCAAGTTGAATTCTAGATATTCTCACAAGCAATGTGGACAATCAAAGCTATAAGCTGAGCCCCCAATCTTGGGGTTTGTTCATATGAAACTTAACCCCACAAAGGATAGGTAAGGCCTACTTAAAATTAAGCCTAAGAGTCATCCCCATGAGAACCTCTTTCATTGCTCAGATGTGGCCTCACTCTCCAGCCAACACAACAAGCAAACTCACCACCCTTCCCCTGTCTACGTGGGACATGACTCCCAGGGGTGTGGACCTTCCTGGCAACATGGGACAGAAATCCTGGAATGAGCTGAGACTCAGCATCAAGTGATTGAGAAAAACCCCAGAATGAGCTGAGCATCAGGGGATAGAGAAAACCTTCTCAACTAAAAGGGGGAAGAGTGAAATGAGACAAAATAAAGTGTCAGTGGTTGAGAAATTCCAAAGAGTCGAGAGGTTATCCTGGTGGTTATTCTTACACGTTAAATAGATATCACCTTATTAGTCAAGATATAGTGGAGAGGCTGGAGGAAACTGCCTGAAAATGTGGAGCTGTGTTCCAACAGCCATGTTTCTTGAAAATGATTGTATAATGATATAGCTTTCACAATGTGACTGTGTGATTGTGAAAACCTTGTGTCTGATGCTCCTTTTATCTACCTTATCAACAGATGAGTAAAACATGGAATAAAGATGAATAATAGGGGGAACAAATGTTAAAATAAATTTAGATTGAAATGCTGGTGATCGGTGAGGGGGAGGGTTGGGGGTATGGTATGTATGAATTTTTTTCTGTTTTCTTTTTATTTCTTTTTCTGAATAGATGCA
>PVIY010024398.1:0-38107 GCA_004026745.1 Myrmecophaga tridactyla | reverse complement strand
ATCATGTCCTATATTATTATTTTTATTCTAACTTTCAACTCCTAATGAAGTACGTGGTTATGACTTGTGAATGTCCTTATATTTTTATATAGTTTCATGAAATCATGATTTCACAATACAGTCAATTTAATGATTCACTTTTTTGTTGTTCTTGTTACAAATAATTTTCTCCCAAGGTGCAAATTTCTAGTAATAATTTGCAATAGAATGATTGTTTATCATTCATTTGTTGTTTTATCACCTGCTCTTTCCCCTGGATATGTTTATTATTCAGGGTTCTTCCCTGATTCTACCCACTTTTACCATTTAACTATGCAATTTGCTATTTATTTATGTTGAAAAATTCCTGTAAATATACTAATAAAGCTCAAATGGATATAGAGTTGTATTCATTTGTATATCATAATATAGTACATCCCTCTGTTCTTAATTTGGGATACTGATAAAGACTCAATATGTTCAGGTTTAGGTGTCAGACCTTAATAACTTACATATTTTGATCCAGTTATCTCCTGTGCCTTCAATTGCCCTGAAGACTTAGTGTAACCTTGGAAGCTAAAATATGCGAGTCAATGGCCAGGTGGCCTATAGACGGTAACTTATGTGGTAATTTCATACTCAGTACAGAGTTAATATTGCATTAATGTGAGTTATAACTTCTTTTCTAAACCTAGTTACTGTCCTTTTTCTTTTTTTTTTATAAATAAGAACATGTGGTTTTTCAAAGAATTCTGCATCAAATACTTAAAGGACTGTATACTAACTTATTATTGAAAAACTTGCATTGATGTGGTATATTTGTTACCATTGATAAAAGCATATTTTATCTAATATTAACTACAATCCATGGTTTAAATTAAGTCTCAGTATTTGTGCTCTTCAGTAGCAATTATTTTTAAGAAAAAAATCTTCTCTTAGTACAAATGTATAACTTAAGGGTTACCACTTTTAAACACATTCAGGTGTGTTTCAGTTCTGTTAATTATAGGCAAAATATTTTGCTGCTGTAACCACCATCCATTATCAAAGGTTTCATTAGTCCAAATTAGTGCCCTGAACATTTTAAAATTTAACTCCCCATTTCCCCATCCCATCCCATCCCATCCCATCCCAAGTAACCTATATTCTAGATTCTGAGACTATGAGTTTGCTTATTTAATTATATCAGTAATATCATACAATAATTCTCTTTTTAGCTTGGCTGATTTTGCTCAACATGATAGCTTCGGATTTCATCCACTTTTTGAATGGATATGAACTTCACTCTTTTTTTGTAGCTGAATAATATTCTATTGTGTGAATATACTTCTTTGTTTATCATGTCATTGGTTGATGTACAGTTGTGGTCGCATCCATCTTTTGGCAATTTAGTATAATGCCACTATGAACATTAGTGTGAAAATAGATGCTTAGTGTCTGTTTTTACTCTGTTTGTTATTTTTATAAGTGGGTTGCTAGGTAATATGGGATTTCTGTTCAGTAGTTTCTGAGGAACTTCCAGATTCTTCTCATGGTTTATACTAGTTTACATGCCACTTAGTAATGAATGCATGCTCCTATTTCTCCACATCCTTTCCAAACTGTAATTTTCTGAAATTTTTATGGAGTTGCCGTTCTGGTGTGTGAGATCATATCCCAAGGTAGTTTTGATTTGCATTCCCCTAATGGCTAATGATGTTGTGATTTTTAATGTGCCTTCAGCACTTGCAATATCTTCTTTTGAGAAATGTCTAATCAAGTCTTTGCCTGTTTTATAAGTGTATGTGCATACTTGAGTGTGCGTGTTTGCTGCTTAGCTGTAGCATTTCTTTTTGTATTCTGCATATTAAATTTTAAGATTTTATGTAGATCCCAATCATGTTCTCCCATTGTGTACGTTGCCATTTTACATTTATAACAAATCTTTGAAGGCACAAAAGTTTTTAGATTTGACAAGTTCTCATTTATCTATTGTTCTTGCTGTTGTTTGTGATATGGTTATAAAGTCTAGTAAATCGTTGTCTAATGCAAGTTCATGAAGTTGCTTCCTTGGTACTTTTTTAGGAGATTTTTAGTTTTGTCACTTTTATTTGAGTTCATTTCATGCATTTGTAATCTAATTTTTTATATTGTGTGAGATGGGTGTCACCCTTCGTTCTTTTGTCTATAGAAAATCAATTTTCCCATAACTAATTGTGGAAGAGATTATTTTTTCCAATTGAATGGTCTTTGCCCACTTGTAGCTGATGAATTAGCTATTGATGTCAGAATTGATTTTTTGAGCCCTGGATTCAATTCCACAGGTCTATTTATCTGTCTTTGCTCCACTGCCATGCTGCTTTGATTACTATTGATGTGTAATAAGATTTAAGTTTTAAAAGTGTGAGTACTCCAATTTTTTCTCCTTTTTCAAGATGGCATTGATAGTATAGGTCCTCTACTCATTCCAAATAAATTTGTGACTGGATTTTTCGTTGTGCCAAGTAGTTGATAGAAATTTGACTGGGATTGTGTTGAACTTGCAAATATCCCTGTGGTGAATTGACAACTAAATAAGCATTAGACTTCCAATCCATGAGCATGGAATATCCTTTCCCTTTAATTAGTTATTTTTTTATGTTTTAGCAATGTTTGTGATTCCCTTCTTCCTGCTCTCCTTGAATTTAGGTCCCTCTTCTTCTAGATCTTCTACTTTCTCTAGTTTTAAGTCTCCAATTTGCAATCTTTCTAATGTAAGCATGTAGAGCTATAAAATACCATCTCAGTAAATCTTTAGCTGTATCTCATAAATTTTTGTAGTTTATGCTTTAAATTTCCTTTTTTTTTGCTAGACATTTCTGAATCCCTTTGTGATATCCTTCTCAACCCACTGATTGTTCATGAACATGCTGTTTAAGTTCTAATTTTGCAAATTTTCTGTTTCTCTCCCTGTTAGTTCTTTCTCTATTTATTGCATAATGTCAGAGAAGATCTAAGGAATGATTTCAGTATTTTTCCAATTAAGAGAGTCTTGTTTTCTGACCTAATATGGAGACTATTCTGCAGAATGTTCCATGTGCACACGAGAAGAGCATGAGTTCTATTGTTCTAGCATGGTGTGTTGAATATGTGACTGTTTACTCCTCAGTAGGGATCTAAGTAGACATATGCAGACATGTTCTTGAGGGAAAATGATGAGCATAATGAGGACATGTACTTAGTGAAACCTAGCTACGAAGGAGCTTGCACAGAGCTTCCATCATGCAATCTGTTTTACACATATACACATATCTTGTATATAGATATTAGTATTTTAACATATACTTAAAATTAATTATATTTGTTAATCTACTTCCAATGAAGGAGGTTTAGTGCAAAAATTGAGCATTATAATTCATCCATAATTTCTCCTCTTAGAGCTACCAGAAGTTTAATGAGTGACCGGATATCCCAGCTTTACATTGCTGCTGAATCGTGGTTTTCTTCTTACCCAACTAATTGAATTATTTAACACAGTATCATCATGTGATCATCCAGAATCCCTAGGTATGTATTTGTATATCAATAAAATTTTCTGCTTTCTTTACATGTCCATGAATGATGTGAAGTCCATATACATGTATATAATAGAGGGAATTAAAGGTATATGCAAAATATTTTTATTAATTAAAAGAAATTGTATTGAAAAATAAACTTAAACGTTTTTCACATTGAAGTTGTAACACTAAAATGAGTAGAGAATTTGTGCAATTTCAAGCGTAAATATTTTTATGAATTGTGGAATGTAACATGTGACTCTGGTCACCAAAGTCAACAACTGCTGAGACTGAACAATCCAGTTTGAAATTGAAGCATCAGGGAAACAATGTGCACTTACTGAAGCATAGTCAGGAAGCACAGGTGAGGAATTCTCTAGGATGAGTGGCTCGGGATTTCTCAGTAAAAGCCGTAGGACCAGTATCTGCCACAGCAGGATGGGCGACAGCAGCCATATTTGTACCCCCCATAGCCACAGCCGTAGCCACAGCCGGTATAATAGTTGCCGTAGTAGCACATGATGTCAGGAGTGGAGGGTTCAGTTGCGAGATGGGGACTTCTTTTGTTCAATGTCACTTTTATCATCTTTTTTTTTTCATTTTGCATATGGGCGGGAGGCACCAGGGATCGAACTCCAGACCTCCAGCACGGCAGGTCGGAGCTCTGCCTGCTGAGCCACGGCAGCCGCCCACTTTTATCATCTTGCCAGAGCCTTTTATACACCTTCCTTGTCGGATGGGACAAGCCATAGACATGAGTAAACCTTGTGTTCTTAATTGATGTGCATATGAACCTTTTGGAATTTACAATTCATTAGGTAGAGAGAAGTCTTCATCACTAAGAATCCTTTGTCATTATGCCAGGAATCCCACAATCAAGCAGGAGCCTTTACTGTGTTATAATTGCTATATTTGGTATTTTCTGTTCCCTATGTTTTTGTTAAAGTCTTTGTAAACTTGATCATGCAAATCATTTTCTACCCTGGACATTAATTTTAGTGATACTTTACAATAGAATAATTGTTTATCATTCATTTGCTGTTTTATCACCCCTCTTTCACTGGAAATTCATTACTATTCAGTTTTCTTCCCTTGATCTATATGCTTTTACCATTCAAATATGCAATGAGCTATTTATTCTAGTTGTAAAATTCCATTAAATAAATTAATAAACCTCAGATGGTTATAGAGTTTTATCCATTTGTATATCATAGTGTTGTATAAACCATCTCTTTTTAATGAAGTTACTAACGAAGACTCACTTCATATCCTGGTTTATGTGTCAGACCTTAATAAAATACCCATTTTTGATCCAGATATCTCTTGTGTCTTCAATTGCCCTCAAGAATGCGAATGAACTTGACAGTAAAATTATGCAAGTCAATGGCCAGTGGCCCATAGGTAGCAACTTATGTGATTTCTTCGGACTCCATACAGAGATAACATTACATCAAGTTACACCATCTTTCCTAAACTGGATTACAGTCCTTTTTTAAATTTATTTTTTATTAAATAAAGAAAATGTAGTTTACTAAACTTACAGAACAGTCCTGCATCAAATACAAAAGGGCCATGCACTCATTTATTATTGAACACCTTGCTTTGATGTGGTATATCTGTTACAATTCATGAAAACATATTTTATAATTCTAAAATTAATCCCAATCCATCCTTTAAATTAAGGCTCTATGTTTGTGCTGTTAAGTTGCATTATTTTAAGAACAAATTTTTCCTCTTCTACAAGTATATAAGTTCATATCACCCATTTTCACCATGTTCAGATATATGCTTCAATTCTGTAAATTACATTCACAGTGTGTGCAACAGTAATCACCATCAATATTAAAATTTTAGTTCCCAGTATAATTTAAATCTTGTCACTATTCCCCATTCCATCCCATTCATCCCCAGTAACCTATATTATAGGTTCTGAGACTGTGAGTTTGCTTATTTTAATTATGTCATATCAGTGAGATCATACAATATTTGTCCTTTTGTGTCTGGCTTATTTCAATCAACATGCTGGCTTCAGGTTTCATGCATGTTTTTGATTGGATATGAACTTCATTCTTTCTTTTTTTTTCTGACTTTCTACACTGTATAATTTTATTGCATGTAGCATCAGGCAATATTAAATTCAATAAATTTTTATTTAAGATATTCCACATATTGATTTTATTCCACTGGTCCAAGTCACCTTAGTTCCTTTGAAGCTTGATTTATCTTCAAGACAACCTCTTTTAAAAGGAATCCACAGCTGTTAAGACAGCCCTGTATAATAATAATAATAATATAAAGGTTACTTCAGAAATCATGACATTCTCTAATAACAACCTAGAAGTGTTTATATCACTTGGATTAGCTGGGCAAAGTGAAAGCCTAGACCTTGTACTGTCCAATAGCCATGAACAGATTTCAAAGACAGAGCACAAAAAAAGTAAAGTGAGTGGTGATGAAGTGGACATAGAAAACAATAATTTGCATTCTCTCTATTAAACATTTATACAAGCAATGGAAACAAAACAAGGGGATAGGATGTTCCCAATCGGTTGAATGCTGCTTTTTTTTTTTTTTTAATTTGCATATGGGCAGGAGGCACCAGGGATCGAACTCCAGACCTCCAGCACGGCAGGTCAGAGCTCTGCCTGCTGAGCCACGGCAGCCACCCTGAATGATGCTTTTGCCACTATGAACATTAATATGAAAATAGCTGTTTAATGCCTGTTTTCAAATCTTTTTCTTTTAGAAGTGGATTCTTAGGTCATATGGTAATTTTATACATTACTTTCTATGCAAATACCAAAACGTTCTGTAAGTTCCACACCAGTTTCCACACCAGCTAGTAATGAATGAGTGTTTCTATTTCCCTACCTCCTCTCCACATCTTTAATTTTTGAATGTTTTAGACATGTTTAATCAAGTCTTTTTTCTGTTTTATAAGTGTGTGTTTGTGCTTCTGCACATGTGTTCGTGTTTGCTGCTTAGCTGTATAATTTATTTTTATATTCTGCATATTAAATCCTAATATTTTAGGTAGTTCCTAATCATGGTCTTCCATTCTGTATGTCATCATTGGATGTTAAAGACCAACTCTTTGAGGCATTCAAGTTTTTAATTTTGATGAGGTCTTGTTTATCTTTTGTTCTTGCTGTTGTTTGTGATGTGGTTATAAAGTCTAATAAACCACCGCCTAATGCAAGTTCATGAAGATACTTCATTGGTTCTTTTTAGGAAATTTTTCATCCTGGTACTTTTAATTAAGTTCATTTGATCCGTTTGCAAACTAATTTTGTATATGGTGTGAGGTGGGTGTTACCCTTCATTCTTTTGTCTACAGAGAATCAATTTCCCCATCACCCTTTGTGGAAGAGATTATTTTCTCCAATTGAATGGGCTTTGCCCACCTGTTGCTAATCAATTGTCCATAGATGTCGAAGTTGATTTTTGAGCTTTGGATTCCATTCCACTGCTCTATATATCTGTCTTTGCTCCAGTGTCATGCTGTTTTGATTACTGTTGCTGTGTAGTAAATTTTTTTCCAAGATCCTTAACTAATTAATTAAAACAATTACATTTTTAATGAATATTTCTATTGTCAAACTTTAACAAATATTCTTGACTTTCTATGCATGGTATACAATCAAGGATTCACAATATCATCACGTAGTTCTGTATTCATCACAACATTATTTTTTTGAACATGTGCATCTCTCCAGCAACAGAAAGAAGAAAGAAAGAAGAAAAAACTACATATCATACTCCTTACCCCTGCCTCTCATTGACCACTAATATTTCAATCTACTCAATTTATTTTAATCTTTGGCTATATAGGGCCCCTCATTCCAAATAAATTAGATGATTGAATTTTTCTGTTTGCCAAATAGTTGTTGGAAATTTGATTGGGGGTGTGTCAAACTTGCAAATCTCCTCGTGTTGAATAAATGTTAGACTTCCAATCCATGGACATGGAATATCCTTTCCTTTTAATTAGTTCTTTGATTTTTTTCAACAATGTTTTGTGGTTTTCTGCATACAAATCTGTTACTCCCTGGGCTAGATATATTCTGAGATATTTGATTCTTTTAAGTGCTATTGTGTTCTCATATTTGTGATTCCCTTCTTTCTGCTCTTCTTGATTTTAGGTCCTCTTCTTCTAGTTCTTCTAGTTTTAAGCCTCCATTTCACAGTCTTTCTTTTCTTTCTAATGTAAGCTTGTAGAGCTATAAATTGCTATCTCAGCAGTGCCTTAGCTATATCTCATAAATTTTGGTAGTTTGCATTTTCAAGTTTTCTTTTTCCCCTAGACATACCTGATTCCCCTTGAATTTCTTCCTTAATCCATTGACTGTTCATGAACATGTTAAGTTCCATATTTTGCAAATTTCTCATTTCTCTCCCTAGCTATGAAGGAGCTTGCACAGAGCATCTATCATGCAGTCTCTTTTCACATGCATCTTGTATATAGATATTAGTATTTTAGCTTGTACTTTAATTATATTCATTAATCTACTTTGACTGAGGGAGGTTTAGTTCAACAAATGAACATTATAATTCATACATCATTTCTTCTCTTAGAATCACTAGAAGTTTAAATGAGGGACTTGGAATGTCCTATCCTTACACTGCTACTGAAACTTGGTTTTCTTCTTACCCAACTAGTAATATCATTTGGCACAGGATCATCATTGATTATCTAGAATCCCTAGATGTGTGTACGTATATCAATAAACTTTCCTGCTTTCTGTACATGCCCATGAAGGATGTGAAATCCATACACATGAATATGACATAAGAAAATAAAGATATATGCAAAACATTTTATTAATTAAAGAGAAAGTTTATTGAAAAATGAACTTAAACATTTTTTACATCAAAGTTGTTAAACCAAAATGAGTAGAGAATTTGTAAAGTTTCAAGGGTAATATTTTTATTCATCATGGAGTGTCACATGTGACTCTGGTGAACAAAGTGAACAGCTGCTGTCTCTGAAGTATCTGAAATTGAATTATGTAATGCAATATTTATTCTTTTGAGAGAGAGCTAAAGAGCATGCAAGAAGATCTACTGAAATATATTCAGGAAGCACAGGTGAGGAGTTCTCTAGGCTGAGTGGCTCTAGAAGCTTCTCAGTAAAAGCCATAGGACCAGTATCTGCCACAGCAGGATGGCCGACAGCAACCGTATCTGTACCCCCCATAGCCACAGCCATAGCCATAGCCACAGCCACAGCCCAGGCCACCATAATAGTTGCCGTAGTAGCACATGGTGTCAGGAGTGGATGGTTCTCTTGAGAGATGGGGACTTCTTTTCTTCCATATGAATGTTAACATCTTGCCAGGGCCTTTTATACACCCTTCCTGTTGGGCAGGACAAACCACAGGCATGAGTAAGCCTCACGTTTCAACCGATGTGCATATGTAACGTTTGGAATTTACAGTTCGTTAGGCAGAAGTCCTCATCACTAAGAATCCTTTGTCAATATACGAAGAATCCAACAATCAAAGTAGGAGCCTTTAATGTGTTATAATTGCTATATTTTGTATGCCCTGCTTCCTCTGTTTTTGTTAGTTCAAAGTCTATGACATATTTGCTTGTGAAGCTGATTTCTTTCATGTCCTCTATGTGGTTTTGATTTGTGAGTGTCCTTATGTTCTCATATATTTTCATAGATTGAAGTCTCTCATGGTGTCACAAGACAGGTAACTTACCTATTTGGTTTTTTCCTTGATGAAAACATTTTATCCCATATTTATAAATGTGGGTAAACAATGTAGTGATTGTTTACAATAGAATAATAATTTATACCTGTTTCCTTGTTTTTATGCCAACTATTCTTTCACATGGAAATGTGTTTTAGTCTGTGTTCTTGTTTTGGTGTAGGCGATTTTACCTTTCGACTATGCTTTGTTACATTTACTTCTTTCTACATTCTATTTAAATTAATTAATTTTGGGGTTGAGTCAGACCTTTATGCATTTGTATAATAATATGCTTAAACTCTCTTTCAAAAATTGGGATACTGAGGAATTCTTCATATCGAGTATTTGTGAGATATTTATAGAACTCCCTCTCCCCGCATCCTGAGTTCTACTTATCTTCTCTGTTATCCTCAAAAGTAGCATGACCTTGGCAAAGAAAACATACAAGCCATTGATTGGTTAGTCAAGTATTAGTATATTATTTTATTAGATGTTGCTCAGCACAGAGATAACTTCCCATTAATGTAAGGTCCATATCTTCCCCTAAGCAAGATTTTGCTCTAAGATTTTTTTAATAGCATGTGTACTGAAAATCATGCAGCAAATATTGATTTTTATATACTATTTTTTAATTGACAGCTTTCATTTTGTTTTACATTTGATGAAAGATTATATAATGAGAAAAATTACCATTATGTTACAAAAGAATGCAATTTTGGAATTAAGATAATAGAGATTGGTAAATGAACATATTTGAGTAGTTTAACTTTACATGGACTCCTTAATGAAATAATATGGAAATATGTTGAGGTTTGTCTGTGTTATTAAATTTATTTATAAATATTTATATAATGCCTAATGTGTTTTGGGCAAATTTCCAGTTTCTAGACTTTGTATGGCTTCCTGTTGGACCCCCTAACACCATTTGTTTCCAAACTCACTTTATAAGGCATGGCAATTGTCCAAAGTTATTAGAGAAACATCAGCAATCTCAGTGGGAAATTGGATGAGAATATTGTAACAAATTGCCGAGATTATAATGCATAAATTATAAATTTGAATCAATGGATATTTATTGATATCCTTGTCAAATTTGTTTTCAACTAACAAGCATGCATTTTCAATTTTGAAAAAAATCCTGTGAGGATAAAATGATTAGCTATCCTGTTATTTATTTAAGATATTTCTTATAATCAATTTTTCCCCAATTTTGAAATTTTGAAATGAAATAACCAAGATGAGATCTACCTTGCTGAAATCCACCAAACAGGTCACTCACATTTACATGCTGCACGCACACAAAACTAATAAAGAAAAATAAGTAAAAATGAAAATAAAGCAATGTTGTCAAGAGAGTGTTTATTAAAAAATGAAGATAAAACATTTCTGTACCTGAAAGACATTCAATTAAATTGTATACAGAAGTAAAACAGCACTAGAATATAAAAAATAAATATTTCCATTAAATTGGACAACATTCTATATGATTTTTGTCAATCTAAATAAAGAAGTTGCCTGTAGACCTTCCCAACCTCATCCTTATGACAGTAATATGGAGATGCCATGTCTAAAGAAAGAATATAGTTACTGGATATAGAGTAAGTGAAATCAGGAGGGCATTCCATTGCGCTCAACTGCTCTGGAAGTTTCTTGATAGAATTCTCTGGAACATTATCTGCTATGGAAAAGTGGATGGCAGCAGCAGTGTCTGTGGTCATGATTGGGACAGACATAGCCCCAGTGCAGGCCACCACATCAGTTTGTATAGTAGCACATGTGTCAGGAGTGGAAAGTTCAATTCTGCTGTAGGAAATCAGTTTCCTTGGACTGAATATCACCACTGATTCAGGGACTTCAACACCCCCCCATAATAACAGGTGAGGAAATTAAAGACAGTGTATGCCTAATTTGCATTAGAGTTTTTAGTCTCCTGATTCATTACGCAAGGAAAGATTAGTTTGCTATTATGTCAAGGTTGCAATAATTAAATAATGTGCATTTAAGAAGAGATTTCACTTCTATTTTCAAAACCTGCCACATTATATTTTCAGTAATAAAAACATGTCCAGGTTACAAGGGATGATGCAAAGCAGGAAAGTAATTTTCCGAATTATGTTAATTTTTCTAATAAAGTCTTCATTTTTAGTTAGATATATACTCTGACAATTCAGATGGTAGATAATGAGTTTATGGTCATGGGGAAGATAATTATTTGACATCCCAAATCCAATCAGTTCCCCTATCCATTTCCTTAGGGATGATGTGTTTCCAAGTGAAGTTTTTCTTATGATTACTAATAATATAAAGACCCATTACACATTTTAATTTAAACTTTTATTGAAATATAAAGTAAAACACAGAAAAAAGCATAAATAATTGTGTAGAGGTAGATTAATCTTGGAAATTAAATGTTATTAATTTACTCAGCACTCAAGATCAAGAAATCGAATAATACCAGGACCTGAAGAGGGTCTTCCACCCTCCTTGCCTTTACTGTCACACACTGGAGTTACCTGTCCTACCTTTTGAAACCAAGTATTTGGTTTGCCACCTTTGTACTTTATATAAATTGATTGCATAATATGTGCTATTTTTATGTGGCTTCTTTTGCTCAACATTGTGATGGTGAAATTCATACATGCTGTTTGTATTGTCATCGTTTATTCATTTTCATTGCTCAATAGTATTCTCTTATGTGATATACCACAATCTATTTGTCCATTTATTGTTAATGGAGAATTGGGCTGTTCACAATTTAATCATTACAAATATTACACCCATGAACATTCCTGTACAAGTCTCCTAGTAAATCTATGTATGTCACAGTCAGATATTGCCACAATAATATTGTATGACAAACTGACGCAGAATGAAATTTTATGTAACAGCAAAAATTTATTGTAACTTCACATACCTACATGTTAGCTGAAGCATGGCTAAATTAAGGTGGGCTTGGCACCAGTCAGTGGACTGGATTCCTGTAACTCTCCTCCCTTGAAACAACTTGAAGAACATAGTGTAATGGTGCTACTGACTGTGAGGTACATTTAAGCCATTGCTCACACATCCATTAATATCTCATTGTCCAAAGAAGCCAAAGTATGGAGATAGATACTCTGTGGATATACAATCTGTCCACTATGAGGTCACAAAAGTGCCATAGTTATCTTGATAGCAATGGTGAAATGAAGTATAATCCTCTCATGGAAGAGAAGGTACAGGGCATGAAGATTTGATGAAAAGTAATCATTTCTCCCACAGTTGCAATTTTATTGGGGCATAACTAGAATTGGAAGTGCATGTTCATAGTTTACACAGTTCAGTTTTGGCAGAGAGAATAGAGGATCCTTAATGACATAGTTAAAAAGAACAGTAGAGACCAATAGTTTGAATGGCCCTATAAGTTTTCAGTAGAACCCATAGGACCAATATCCACTACAGTAAGATGGATGGCAGCAGCCCTACCCATATCTGCAATAGCCACAGCCATAGCAATAGGCAAAGTAACCCAGGCTAACGGTTGCTATAATAGCACATTGTGGCAAGAAGAAGGTTTAGTTGAGAAGCTAAGAATCATGTTCCTGTGTCTGAAAGTCATCATTGCACATGGATTCCTATACATGCCCACCAGAGCACATGGTAAACCACAGGCAGTACTGGCATCATATTTCAGTCTATTTTTGCATTTGAAATGTACTGTATCAATTTTTTTCTTGGGAAGAGAAAGTCTACATAAATATGAGTAATGTGGGATTATTTCAAGATTGCCACAGTGAAAAAAGTTGCCTTTAATGAACAATTCTTTGTGTATTTAGAAAACTCTTATTTATAATATTTTTGTTTAGAGCCTATGAGCAACTTTCATCGGAAGCTCCTTTTTGCATTTCATTCAACTCTGAAATATGTAATATAGAATTATGAATATCTCTGTATGTGAGTGTGGATTTGTGGATGGGAAAAGTTAATGAAATCACAAAATGGACTTATCCTTTCTGGTTTATTAATTTTTCTACTACAAATACTTCATAATTAGATCTTTTAATATCATTTAAATTTGTTTCAACCTTGTGTTTAGGTGAGTTTATAAATTCAACTATGCAATTCACAATTTATCTATGTATTTACTGTATGAATGTTATATATATAAATGTATATATTAAAAATGTACATGTAGTAGTTGGGTCTCTAGAGATAATAATTTAAATTCCTTATAGGTGAAAACTATGTATTTTATAAATACACAATTTTTATTCCGTTCTATTTTCTTTCAATTATCACAGAGTGTGCAAACTACATTCCTCACAATCTCTTTTGAGAAGGGTTTCAGAGTAGACTATGCAAATGACAGAGTCTTCTCTCTTACAGGTTTCAAGGAAAACATGGCTCTGTCAACAACCTACCTGATTTTAGACTTCTAGCTTTCAGAACTGGGAGAAAATAAACTTCTCTTGCTATAAGCCACCCATTTTGTAGTAATTTTTATGACTAGGAAACTAAGACACATGCATACATTAATTTTGAAAAAAAATTTTTCCATGTGCTCCCTTTTAATTAATGCATGTCTCTTCATGTGTGTTATATTAAAAATTAACTTACAACAAAGCAAAACAAAAATGCTGTTTGTTCAATGGAGTGTATTCATTGGAGTAATCAGTTAGTGTGAATGATTTTGTTTTGTGCTTGTTCTTTCTCTGCTCATTACCATCTCAGTATTTGTTTGGTGAGGGCCAGACAGCTACAGCGTCATGATTCTGCCACTGAAAAAAATCTATATTTCTCTTAGACATCAAATTCTGCACATAATATATGAATTGACAAAAATACCATAATACTATGATATAAGCATTGAGATTCTAAAGATTTAAAGATGGATATATATGAGTATATTTAATTTGATTGTACATTTAAAACAGTATTGGGTAAGAATTTGCATAATTTTTAGCTTCATTCATTTATTCACTCAATTAACAAATATTTTTATAATGAATATGCAATTCAATGTCTACTATATGATGAAAATTGTTCCAGGTGTTGAACTATGTGACTTATACTTCATAGCATGAGGACATATAATTATGAATGGCTATTAGAGAAATATCCATTATATCTGGTGATAATAAACTAAAATTATTTTAATATGCTACTAAAACTATGAGATATGACTTCTCATAGTTAATGCTAGGTATGCAAATATCATTTGGTATATCTATTGAAGATATTTTCAAATTATAAACTTGAAATAGTCAAAATGTTATATGGACAAATCTATTAGTCTGTGAGAATAAAATGAGACACCATCATATCACTGGCAGCATGATATTCTCCGAATGCCAATGCCTGTATACTTATTCTGCATGAAATTTTGAAATACAACGAAACCAGATGAAAACATGAATCTGTTTAGTGGAAATATGATGTATTTTACTAAAATCTCATCACATGGAACTATTATTTATGGTGGTAGCTATAGCAAAGTCAGCCTCAGTGGGAAAATAGTTGAGATAGAATAACCAAAATAGGGTCACACAGAAGCATATCTCTAATGGTTCAACTAAAATACGCAAAGGCAGGAAAAGGCTAAAAACAGACACCAGAATAGGATCACAAGAAATTAGGCTACTATTGTTTAAAATATTAAATATATGGAAATTACCAGTCACAATTTTAGCTGATTAGTATAAAGTGTTAGTGTGATCCAAGTGTTCATAGCAATGGCTCTAGGTATACATGAATGCAGATTCACATTAGTGCTACCTAGAAAGGGATGATGCCATGTCCTTCTGTTTTTGGTATTTTATCAATTTGAGAATACAAATAAGACAGTGTTTTCAATCACAGAGAATCACTTACATCTAATGGAACTGTAGAAACCCAAATGAAAATAAACCAATACTGATAATAAGGATGTTGATTTTTTAAATGAGGTTAAAATTTCCTGCCTATGAAAACTACTGAATTAAACTCTACACAGAAGAGGAAATATGATTAAAGATAAGAGATTCTATAAATCATAACTTATCTCAAATGACTTTAATTAATCAAGATGTAATATAACAAATTTGAACCTTCCTTACCTCTCACTCCACCAACACTGTAAGCTAAAGATTGAGTTGACCATTATTTCAAGGGAAAATAAAATTTCATGTGGCAGAACTGAAAACAAAGTCAGTGAATCACAGGAGGAGCAGTCCAATAATCTGAGTTGTTCTGGAAATTCCTCAGTAGAATCCTTAGGACCAGAATTTTCTATAGCAAGGTAGACAACAGCAGCTGTACGCTTACCTGCCATAAGCACAGCCATAGTCCAGGCCACCATTATATTTGGTGTGGTAGCACATAGTGTTAGGAGTGGATAGTTCAATTGAGAAATGAGGAAACAGTGCATCAGATTGGATGTCACCATCTACACCAGACCTCTTATGTCTGCTCAATAGAAGCTGAGGAAAACCATAGGACTTACTTATCATATATTTGACCCTAGACTCATAAAGTGAAATGAAGCCTTCACAATCAAAATTAGTTTTTGACTATGACAAGATTCCCAAAGTCAAATGCTTGTAGCTTTAAAACAGTATGTATTTTCAGTCTTTTCTCACTCTAGATTTGGCCAGATGATAAGTATCACCAAGTTGCATGGAATAACATAAGTTACACAGCCTTTCCTCCAAAGTCAGTGTAATACAACATTAGAATTTTTGTCAAGTTTATGTGTTTGTGGGCCAACAGGGATTTGGTCAATGAAATCTAGGTTTAGATCTAGTTGTAGGTTATTTCAAGCTTTTTTTTACATGTCCTTCATCATCCTTGGCCTGGCAGCTACCTGAGGCATCTTGTTGAGCTGAAAAGCCAAGAACACAATAAGGAAAATCCAGATGTTCCTGCACATATACCTATTCAAAGCATGTCTGCCAACATCCCATTGGCCATTGCATGAAAACATGATCTAAAAGCAAGGGGCAGAGAAATACACTGTCAATAGTAAGGCCACAACAAATGACATTGGTAACCATACTGAAAAAGGGAAGAGATTTACTCCTGCTATAAAGGTGAGGGAGGAATACTAATTTAACCCAGAACTCAGCATGAAGTTAGCAACCACTTATTTAATTTTGTTTTTAATTGGCACACATCCATATCCATTCATTTATATATGATCTAGGGCTACTTTCACACCACAACAGAAGAACTGAGTAGTTAAGAGACAATGTATTAATCAGGGTTATCCTGGTTATCCAGGGAAACAACTGACTATGTGTATATGTATATATACGCATGTGGGAGACCCGAGTTCAATTTCCAGAACATGCACACACATACACACACACAAAGTATATGTATATACACATATATATAATTTAATATTATGAGATTTGTTATAGGAATTGGCTTACATGACTGTGGGAATGGGCAAGACTGAATTCTGTAGGGTAGGCTGTAAGCTGGGAACATCACTGAAGGTTTTTGATTCCCCAAGAGTTCCCCAAGAGAAAATGGATTGCTGGCTGATGAAGACACAGCAATTCTTCCTTCTGACTGATGAAAGCATCGTTCTCCTTTTATGGCCCTCAACTCTTTGGATGGGACTTCTTATTGTAGAAGGCAATATCCTTAGTTGATTCTAGATGTAATCAGCCATAGATACAATCAACTAATGGTGCTGTAAACCCATGAAATATCCTCATAGTGGGTAATTATGCCACTAATTAGGCCACTGCTTGATTGACCAAACAACTGAAACCATAACTTAGCCAAGTTCACACATGAACTTAACTATCTCAGTCGACCCCTTGTCAAACTGGCATCGCACGTTCTGCTTAAACCACACTTAATGTCTAAATAAAAGCAATCGCAGTATTTTCATCTAACAATACTCAGTTGTCCTGGGTACAACCAGAAATGCAAGAACACTTTCCCCAGAAGAGGATGCATGTCCTTGGGTAATATTCACTCTTTAACTTGAAATCCTATAACTAAATACTATGGCATAAAGTTAAAATAATTTATGTTATATTATAAAGGGATAAGCTAGGGAAGAAAACAAAGTATTTGCTTTATGTATATACTCAAACATATTCATAACAAAAACAAAAAGTAGTATTCATAACCATTTCAATCCATGTTACTATAACTGGTCATTTCTCAGATTTATAACTACCTTCTTCCACTACCCATTCTATATTCCCTTAACCTTCAACAACCTCCTCAGCTGGCCATGGCTCTTTGCCTGGTGATGTGAACCAAACTTTCATTCCTGAATTTCCTGGGCCATTAGTAGTCCTGTCTGGTTTTTCATTGACTTTATTCACAGGGCATCATAGTACTAAGAGATGCCCTGTGGGATCCCCTGTATTTCAGACAAACTCTTCTTGACCTCACTTGTGTAGTAGCAATCTTATTGCCTCTTGATGGTCAAAAACAATCACTCCAACCAGTAATTTCCTTCCTTGCCTGTTGATTCAGAGGCATAAGTAGACCAAAGTGACTGGGTGGCAGTCTTAATTTCCAGTTCATTGGAATCACTGTTGTATTTCCTACTAGAAACATTGTTCCTTCTGGAATTAAGACCTGTAGACCAGTAGAACATAAGGTTTCAGAGACAGGAAACAGATATTTTTTCTGCTGTATCACTTGGGGTGATAGTGAGTGGTTGGCACCCCTTGATTTGTGGACCCAGGAATCCTGGCTTTGAGCAAAATAGCACCATAGAAAGGATCCTGATTTAGAGCCCATACAACCTCCTGGAGAACTTTGTCCCAATACTGGAAGTGAATTGTCATTATTTATTATTTCTAGGTATCATCTTGGATCTTGAAGCATTGAAATTGCTGCAATGATATGTCTTTTCAGAGTTTATTTATGCAGCCATAAATAGTGTTTGGGGCATCTTGATCTTTTTGACATCTTGTGTGTGAAGAGTGGTGTTTCATGAAAGTAGATCTTCACTTAGAGGGGACTATTTCAGTGTTGTTTTTCAGATGAACATTTGAACATACTAATTAGGATGTGCTTTTTGATCCTTTATGATTGAGGTAGTGGAGGAAAGACATATTGTGTACACAAAAAGGGAGCACAGCATATTTTCTAATTGAGTGAAATTCAGTATTAGATGAATAGAAGCAATATATCACTAAAATAAAAAATGATATGGTATACACAAATATACACTTGAGTTAATATAAGTTTTTATCATATATTAAAATGCACTTTTTAAAATTTTATTTAAAGTTTATAAAAGAGACCAAAGGTATTATAATTTAATTGAATATAAATTGAATGCTTAGAGTGCCTAATATAATCCATTAATATTTTCAGACAATGTATTATGCCCTCCCATTAGTTATTCTTCATGAGATCTTATCATTTGTAGAATAAGATGGTGAAAATTATGAAAGAAGAACATTTTAAAAAGTTAGCACACTTCCAGGAAAAATAGAATTTAATATTTTAATGTATACTGATTTAAAATGATTATTCACATCTTATGACAAATATGCATATAGTTTATATGGTGTTATAAATATTGTAAACTTCTGAAAATAATATACAGAAATTTGATTTCAGCTTGGCCACATAGTTCGTACTCTTGCTTTGTCATTGGTAATTCTCACATTTCTAATAGGAATATTTGTATGCTTATCTATTGTCCAAAGCATTAAACTTTCAGACGGGAAAAAAAATCATCTTATCCAAATGAGAGTTTACCAGATGAAGAGCCCATCAGAGAAAACTCCATTTCCCATTGACTTTGCTAAGATGAATTGAATCGAAGTCAGTTGGAAAATGAAATTTTGTGACTGCAAAGGAAAATCTGGAATTATAAATTAAGACTCTAATGATAAAAGAGGCAGGTAAGTGGTTCTGTGTGTTGAGATTTATTGCATTGAAATGGTAATGAACCTCTAATTGAAGAACTACCTGGTCTAGAATATCAGGCAGGTATAACTTTCAAACAGCCTCCTATTAGTGTGCTGTTTATACCAGCTCAGAGAGCCTATTTTCTTCCTGTACTCCCCAATTTGCATTAAATGATAGCCATTGTGGGAATGTTTATGCCTTGGAAATCTGCAAACACAGGACAGTTTTTCCCTCTGAGAGTGCTTTACCAGAACACCACTGCACCAGATCCAAAGGTATGTTTGCTGAAAGTTGAGAAGAGAATAGGGACTACTGAGTCAAAATCATTTAAAAATGTAGCATAATTGAACAACATTTGGCTGATCAGATGAAGGAAGCAGTCTCTAAAGAATCATAAGAAAGCATGACTTTTATAAGAACTGATGTCAGACCATTGTTTTTCCATGAATATTGTCATCTCAGAGGAGCATGGATGACAGTTCCATGGTCTCTCTTTTTCTCAAATGTTCTCCTTTCCTGCTGCATTTCCACATATATCAATGCATACACACAAAAATGATGGCAATAAATCATTTTAAGTTTAACTAATGAGTATTATCAATGATATCAGTTTCTCTTAAAATCAATTTAAATTTCTGTCATGTAAAAATTGGTCACTGAAAATGTAAAAATTAATGTAAGCGGTAGAAAATCAAAGGTAAAGCTTTGCTAAACATTTGTGAAATATTCTAGGTGATTTCAGTGACTCTAGATGAGGCTTATAGAAACTACAATTTTTTTTTCAGCTCCCTTAGGATATAGTTGACATTTTGGAGAAGATAAAGGAATTATTCATTTGAAAATTCATGGAGGCAGAATCGAGAAGAACAAGAGGAGGAATCCAATAGGGTGAGTATCTCTGGAAGTTTCTCAAGAGAATCCATAGGTATAGTCTCTGCCCCAGCATGATGGGCAGTAGGCATCTTATCCATCCTGCTATCCCTGCAGCCACAGGCATAGCCCAGGCCACTGTATCCATAACCCAGACATCCATACCAGTTGCAGTAGTAGTACAAAGTAACAGAACAGACATTTTCTTGTCAAACAGTGAATTAGGTTCTTCAATTTTAATATCACCATCTGGAGAAGTCCTTGTGTATGTATTCTCTGTGGAGGGTGGGGCATATTACCAAGGATATGGATCAAAAATTTCCTCCTAATTTGTGTTCATGCACATTCTGAATCTTTGTTTCATTAAGCAACATGAGCCTCTTGTTTGTAAATTGACTTCGCTGTTGAGTCAACGTACCTACAATTAATCATGTGCATATGATATGCTTTACTTATTTTCATTTTAAGACACCTATCCCTTAATGGTTAACAATCTGAATAATTTTGTATACTTTAATCATGTCTTAAAATATTGATTTTTAACATGCTGTTATTACTTCTGCATGTAGTATTTGGAGATCTTCAAATTGAATAAAAGTGTCCTCAACCATACATAGTTAATTCAGGAAAGGAAGGTAAGTTTTCATTCCTCATTATTTATTTTAAGAAACAAATTTTCATTCACTTATAAGTATAGAGAATTGTATTATGAAGCGCCATGAATGTACTGCACAAATTCAAAAACTGCCAATATTCTGACATTAGTTTCCTCTTGTGTATCTCATTCTCAGGAATTTCTCTTTAACACTTTTTTTTAATTTCATGATTCTTTAGTTTATTAGAATTCTTTTGACTTTCTACCACTTGCTTATGCACAGTGGCTCTTTGTCACTTTAGAGATTGAATTAATTAATTAATGGTCTGGTTTTTCATTAGAAAACATTTTAAAACTAGTATTGTTAAAGATATTGCCTGGGGCTTTTTCTGTGGTCTGTTTTTGTAAGGAAGAGTTCAAATACTATGGAGGTGCTGATAATTTACATTCTCCTGAATTTATTTTTGTTAAGGGGAAACTTCTAGGAATTGGGAAGTTACTATAGTTAAACTCTTGTGATTTCCCGTATCTGTTAATTTGTGGGCAAACAATTGTTCCCAAAATTAGCATTCATAGTCTTTGTTCATGGTAAAATTAAGAAGCTAAATTTCTATGTGATTCTGAAATTGACATTTCTTTTTCTTTAATTTGATAAACATTTAATGTGCCTATGATTGCTTCTGTATGATTTTACAATGCAACCTTGAAATTAGACATTTTCATATATGTTAATATCTTAATATACCTTATTCCCATGTCTCTAGGTAGAAGTATGAATTTAAGACTAAAGAACCCATTTAAAAAATCTGTATGTAAAATCCCCTCTTGGACTCTAAGTAGTTTCATTAAAACTATTTGAGCCTAGGTGTGGAAGTTGTTCACCTGTATATCTTGACTGGAACCGAGGAGCCTCCTAAAGCCTTGAAGTTTTCCTAGAGGTCAGTTTTGCAGAGTCCTCCTATGATCCTGGTTCAAGTCAGGAGAATCATGAGGGCAATGGGCTGAGCCTCGGTCCTATTTCATATTAAATCTTGATAGTCTCAAGCAACTTGTGGAGGAAGAAAGACATTTTCAATTATAAACTCTCAACTCTTTCCTAGAGAGACTGTCTCCTAGAGTGACTAGAGAAGAAAGAGACTTTCTTTTCTTAGAAGAAACTGTGCTTCACCATATTTTTCCAATAAATACATTTAATATTTGAGAGGTCCTTACTGATACTACTCAAACACAATTTTTGGAAGCAAGGGGTATTCATGGGAAGAATGAGAGGTGCAATGGTATGTCCAGTGAGCTAAAACCAAATAGGTTTCTAATTTGACAGCTCAATACCATTTCTGCCCATTCGATCCTCTCCAAGAAACTTGACTGCCCTGAACATATTACCTGCAGGTTTGCGGTATAATTTCAGCCATTGAGCAGTGTTTACGTGGTATGTGAAAGCTGATAGAAGTGACCAAACTCTGGTCACTGGTAATAATGTAGACATTTATCACTTATGGTAAATACAAAGTTTTGCAACATCCTCTTGACATTTTCCTGAGAATCATTGTTCTCAGGACAGTAGGAATCTGCTGATTAAATATCATCCTTCCCCATGCTTCTTTCCATTTCCTGACTCTGATCTAGCAGTGAATGTGAGAGGTTTTGAGGGCATTCATCACCCTTTCCTTTGTATTTCCAAAGTCTATAAAGCACTGTTTTCTGCTTAAAATACTAGAATGCATTCAGTTAATTTCTGACCAAATATATTGTAAGATACATCTGATAATGCAGTTTTATACTCCATATTTCTCAATTTGAATATATCCATTAATAATGCATAGATTAATGAATACATTCTTATTTGGAATTAAATAAAGAGTAGTAAAGTTTGACATTTTTTGTGTGATTTACTAATGAAGGTAGATAATCATTAAAATTTTAGAAGTAGTAGGTTTGTTCAAAAATGTTATTTTATCTTATACCTGAATCACATTCCTTCCATTTCAGTTTATGTACATCCCAGAAATTATATGAAGACATTGATAATATCAATGCTTATGTATTAGACTGATTGCCAAAATCATGAATTTTCTGCCCTTTTCCTTGTATCTATGACCCTTCCAATATGACTTTGATGCTTTTCTGAACAAGGAGTGGAACACTTTTCCACAACTTAAATGTCTGCTGGACTTGTGGCTTGTTGTGGCTAAAAGAAGACAAAATGGAAGTGCCAGCTCCTAGCAGAGAGAGACCTCAAGAAATCTTGAGATTTTTCTGCTTACTGTTTTGGAACCATGAGAGCTTGTATGAAAATAGGCTTAGCCTAGCATCGTAGAGGATAATTGGCTATGTGAAGGAAGGCTGAAACCTCCCAACCCCCAAACATATGAGACAGCCCACTCTATGCCACTGTATTAGCTAGTGTTCACTAGAGAACAGAACCAACAGGAGATATCTAAATATGAGATTTATAAAAGTGTCTTATGTAATGTGTAGATGTAAGAGTCCAAGATCTATATGGCAGGCTGTGAGCTGGCAGCTTCAATGAAGTTTCTCAGTGAACTCTCAGGAGACACTGGCTGGCTGAAGCAGGAAGAGAGATATTGTCTCTTCTGAGTCCTCCTTAAATGCCTTTCAGTGATTATATTAATCATTACTCATTGTAGAAGTCACTCCCCTTAGCTGATTGCAGATGCAATCAGCCATGGATGCAGCCAGGATGCTCATGATTTAAGTCCATGAAATGTCCTCACAGCAACAGATAGGCCTGTGCTTGCTTGACCAGACAGCTGGGCACTATCACCTGGCCAAGTTAACACATGAACCTGACCATCACAGTAAGAAATTTGCCTACCTGATCTTCAGCATTTGGTAGATGTATAAATGAAAGCAGCCAGGACCAGGTAACCTATCAGATGATCATTAGTCTCATGAGCAATTATAAGTAGTTATAGGTCAATAAATTTTGGGATGATTGATTACACAGCATCTCCTAACTAATACATTGAGAATCTGGAGATTGTCAGGAAAATATATTCTGCTTTGTGAAAAACTATGGAAACCCAGGGATGGATTCTCATAGTTTTGTTAGGTTTATTTAGTCATTTAATATACACTTATATAATATTGTGTTTTCTGTTCTAAGAACTGGATTATTTGATTTCTTATTGTTAATAATTTATTTATATGACTGTTTCTATATTCATAAAACAATGAAATGACAATAATGCAAGAACATTAGAGAAATTACACAATCCTCAGGAACCCCAAAGAGGATGTGGCATTAGTCATATTTATTAAATTCTCCTATAGTAATGTTATAGACAAAGTACAACTCCTTACACACATTATTACACATGAGGGAATTAATAGAATTCTCCTCATCATGTATAAAAATATAACATAGCTCCATATTATTAGATAGCATATTAGGCAATTTTAACTGCACAATCCAATTCTTTCATAAAATCATTATAGGGTTTTGTAGCGTATACTTGATCTCTATGTACTCACGGCTACGGGAGAATAGGGTGAAGATCGAGGAATCAAAGCCTACTATGTTCCACTGCTAACAAATTCCTCTTTCCTTCTGAACTGCCCCTTAGAATGATGTGATCAATGTTATTTGGACAAAATAGAATCATTTGGATATTGAGGCTTTGGAAAAAGATAAATGAATACTCATCTGAACAGACATCCTTTTCACAGGCTGCTAATTGTAATGCATTGAAATAACAGAAAACATTAGCAAAGATTTGCCAGTCCTGTTCATTAATTTATTTTTCCCATTCAATCATTTAAAAATATGCAAATCTTTTCTATTAGAATAGATATAAATCCTTTCTA
This sequence comes from Myrmecophaga tridactyla, assembly GCA_004026745.1. NCBI lineage: Eukaryota > Metazoa > Chordata > Mammalia > Pilosa > Myrmecophagidae > Myrmecophaga > Myrmecophaga tridactyla. The sequence continues at coordinate 13,766 of PVIY010024398.1, read as the reverse complement.
CTATTAGGAACTTTCATAATTGCTAAAACATGTGAACTTGCTCAATGATATTGTGATGTTAATATTGCTTGCTTTCTTTTCCACAACACAGGCTATAATAATTATAATAAGCCATTTGAGAAAATTCCATTTTACCAGAGGGATACATGGACTGAAATCTCTTCTATACTGATAAATTAAGATGACTTTTAGTACTTTATGGTGAACAAATGTTCTTAATAAATTTTATGATCTGTTTTTTAATGTTAACTTTTAGACATTGACCATTAGGTATTATCTGGCAACATATCTTTGTCTTAAAGAATAATGTTTGCAATATGAAAATGTTAGTATTTCAAAATAACTGAATTTATCAATTCTGTAGTTGAAAATTTGTCATTTATTGAAGTTCAAACTGACATGAAATTTTAAATAAAAATGAACTTTCAAATGATTGATATTGTAATTCCATTATTCTGATTTTTTATTCTGATAAGGATGGAAGAAAGCTTTACTCATTAGAAAAATATAGTTTGGTGTCTTCAATGTAGAAGTTGGAAATATGAAATTTAAAATCATTGCTCTATGAAAGTGGTGAACTAATAATTTCTTATGCTGGTTGTGCCAATATGGTAAACAGGTGGTTGCCTGGTTTAGAGACTCACGAAGAAAAGCACAATGCGCAGATGCACATTATGTGCTCACCCACACATGGCATATGTATTAAACATATATGCAATGGATAGAAAGAGATTTCAGAAGGATGTGAGGTAGAAAATCCCAGTGCAACCACATCAAACTCACCTAAAGATCATAATCCAGAGCACCAGGAAACAGCCAACAAAAGAGGAAAAGAAAACATGATGATGAGATGGGCCATGGTGGCTCAGCAGGCAGAGTTCTCACCTGCCATGCCGGAGACCCAGGTTCAATTCCCAGTGCCTGCCCATGCAAAGTGATGATGTAAAATCAGAGTATTGTCTAAGTTTGCCAGTGTATTTATAACGACCACCACAATCTTGTTGGCTTAAACAAAACTATTTTTTTTTCTCGCCATTTTGGAGGATAGAAGTCTAATATCAAGGTGTTTGCCGGCCAAGTTTTCTCTGAAATCTGTAGTTTTCCAGTGACATCTTGTGGGCCTTACACAACTTAATCTCTACCTCTAATACATGGTGATATTTCCCCTTATCTTATCTCCTATTACTATCTCCAAATTTCCTTAATTTATATACTCCCATTATATTGGATTAAGCCCACCTTGATTCAGTTTTTTTGGCCTCACCTTAACCAATACAATCTTCAAAATCCTATTTACAAATACAGTTTCACATTCACAATCTGACTTAACTTGTCGTCATATTAACTAATAATATCTTCAAAGAACCAATTTATATGATGGCTCACATCCATAGGAGCAAGAGTTTGGACTTGAACATGTCTTTGTGGACTTGAACATAATCCAATCATTAACAAGTATTCTGGGACTCTTCATTAGTTAAAGAATTTGAGATATGAGCTAATGTCTTAAAACGAACTGTTGTAGATGGTTGCAGTGGTAACAGATTCTTGTTAAAGCAACTTCTTGTTGTTGAAGTATGTTTTGAAAATTATTGCTTTTTTCCTTTCTTTGCTTTCTGTATATGCTATATTTTGCAATAAAAATTGTTTTAAAAATTTGAGTATGAGAGATTGTGCAAAAACCCACTAAAGTGCTCTTTCCAAAGAACTGATTATCATGGCTAGTCTTTCAAGCCATATCAGACTTTTGGGATAGTAACAGTGCATAAGCATCCCTCCTATAATCTTCAACGTACAAAATGATGGTGAAATATACAAGAAAACAAAAGATATCTGAAAAGATTAAATTTATTTAAAGAATTACTTAGGCACTAAATGAAAGGTTTAGGGGCATTATTAAAAATAGTCTTTATAATATTGCACATAGAAACAAATAGAGATGACATCTGTAGATCTTTCATGACAGCCTCTGATTAGATTTTTCCAAGACTTGATGGAATGAACAAAAACAGCAGCAGGTGCTTCTCAGGTAGACACATCCATTAGACTAAGTGGCTCGATTATAGTTTTCAATAGAATCCACATGACCAGTATCTTCCATACCAGGATGGGCGGTAGCAGCCATATCCATAACCACCATAGCCAGGGTAACCACAACCATAGCCACAGCCATAGCCCCAGCCCAGGCCTCCATAGCCCCAGCCTAGGCCTCTGCAGCAGTTGCCATAATAGATCATGGTGTCAGGAGTTGATGGTTCAAGTCTAGGAGAGAAAGAGATTGTTCTGAATTTGATATCACCAGCTTTGCTCAAGCCTTTTATACTTACTGTGGTAGGTGTGGCTAACCACAGGGATTGTTGCCCTCATTACAAATTATTTTTGCATTAACTGCAAATGACACCACTAATAAAACCCTCGTAAGTCTTTGATGTCATTGGACATCTTGGAAGCTTCACAGACAAGATTATTGTGTGCTGTTGTATCAAGATTTTCACAATCAAACCAGGTGCCTTGAATGACACATTCTTGACCTGGTTTTAAAGTTCTTGCTCACTGAAGTCTTAAATTTAAATTCCATGATGAGAGTCTAGAATTACAGAAACTGTGCAAGCCACAAATGATTCAATTTTTTCATTACTATTATCCTCAATTTCATTGACACATTGTGGACTTGGAACTTACCCTCCTTGGATTCTCAAAATTGCTCTGAGATGTAGATACAATTATTTCCATCCTATTTACAGTTGGATCAACTGAAGGCCGAACAGATTAAGCTACAGACTTAATGCCACACATCTAAAAGTGGCAGAGTCTGGATTTGAGCCCAAAGTACTGATTTCAGAAATTTTGCCCTTATCTACAATTTTCTAGTGGTTTCTCTGGAAGTCATTTTACTATGAACATACATTTAGAGGAATATTTGACTTAGGCATTGAATTCAATTCTTAAGTTTCATTTCTGTATAAAGGGTTTTTTTTGCCATTATTAATATGTTTCTTCTAATCTGAGGTATTTTGTCAAGAACTCCCTATCTGTTGATTAAAATTAATTAATTTCAATGAAAATATGTCTTGGCTAGTACTACTTTTTAAAACAAAGGCATGCCTATCCTCACTTTCCAGAAAGAAGGTACCCAAAATATCTTGAAGTTTAAACAAAATAATTTTATGAAAATGAGATTTCATAAATAAATTGAAATTTCAACATGAATCTAATACTGGATTGAGGTCTTAATTCAAAACTATAGGGAATATATTTAGGGTTTATGAAAGTGTGATAAAAGGAATTATTGATGTGAGAAAGAAAAGGGTAAATTTCTCAGGTCTGGTGCTCCAGAAATTCAAGCTATTGGCTTTGTGTAAGTAGTCTCATGAAGTTCAATGTTATCATTTTTTTTTTTTTAATTTTAGTAGTGGATTGCCAGTGTTGTGAAAATTAGGAGGAAAATTTCTAAAGGAAATTAAGCAGGTTTGGAGTAAAAGGAAACCCGAAAGTTAAGTTAGAGTATCACGATCTCCTGAATGTCAACAAGAAGAAGTTAAAATGATTAGTTGACTGGAGTAGATCACAGTTCAATGAAAGTACTGATTTCTGTCATAAGAATCAGTTGTAAGAGGATAATGTGAACATGTGGTGTAAGTAGGGTCACACACAGCCATAGCCATAGCCTGCCCAAGTCAATGTAGCCATAGTCCAGGTTCCTTAGCAAGAACATCCTACAGCTACTCTGAGGTTTCCATGGAAGATTTCACACGTGGTTTTGGTGGTTGAGGTCCTTGCGTAGACAAGGGCAGGGCTTCAATTTGAACAGTTCACCAGCAGGGGATGGTTTAGTTGTGTTCAGTATAGTTGGGACCCACCACACTTATGCTATCAGCTAATCTGCAGGACCAATCTGAGTAATTTGTTGACACCCAGTTTAGAGAATATTACAGAGGCACTGAAGAGATTTCTTTTGTTTAGCCACATCAGGACCAATTGTGGGCCATAAATATGAATCAGTTGTCTCATTTTGAAAGCCCTACTCACACCAGAACTTTACATTGTCCTTTTATAACCAATCTTTATAGCAGAAAGCAGCATTTTATATAGACTAACTCTGATCTGCTCTAGTCTACCAATAATTTTACCTTCTTTTTGTTGATATTAAAAAAGATCATGATATTCTAACTTGATCTTGAGCTCCTTCTTGCTTCAAACCTATGAATTTTCCTTTCGAAATTCTTCTCATTTTTACATCACTGGTAGTTTACTACTAAAGTCAAAAGAAAATAGTACTGAGCTTCATGAGATTATTGATAAAGAGAGAGCAGTTGAAATTCTGCAATGCTAGACTTGAGAAAACTGGACCTTTCTTTCTTACTGACAACAATTATTCTTTTTATTGCACTTTTTCAAACAATAAATATTTCACTTTTGGTTTCAAATTTGAGTCCTGAATCCAGTGCTAGGTTCAGGATGAAATTCCACTTGATTTATGAAATGATTTTTTTTCAACTTCAAGATATTTGGCATATTTGTGTTCTGTCTAGAAGATAATGATAGATTTGTCTTCATCTATCTGGTCAAGTATATTAATTAATAAGTAATACTAGTCAAGATATATTATCTTGGAACCTAGTAGTTATTCACAAACAGAGTTCTTGAGAAAGTATTGCAGACATTAAAACTGGTCAATATTTCTATAACAATTAAGTTCAGATCTGAATTTAATGTTTAACTCAAATAATCCACCTGAACTTATGTCATAGTAAAATGACTCCTTGAGGAGCCACAATAACATAGCAAATAAGAGTAAAACTTCTGGAATCAACACTTGGGGTTCAAAGCTCAGTTCTGCCACTTTTAGAAGTGTAACCATAATACTGTCACTTTACCTCTTTGTACTTCATTTCCCCATCTGTAAATAGGATGGTGATAATTATACCTAATCCCCAAACAATTTTGAGAATCCATTGAGGGTCTCTTCCTAGATGAAAATGGGTTGATGAAATTGAGGATATTAGTAAACCCCCCCCAAATCGAAATATTTATGAATTGAATAGTTTCAGTGATCATAGCCTCCCCATGGGTAATTTAAATTTAAACTTTCAGTTAGTAAGAGCTTTAAAGCTTGGTCAAGAATATGGCATCAAGGCACCTGGCTTGTTTGGAAAACTTTGACACAACAGCACACAGAAATCTTGGTTATGAAGGTTTCACAATCTCAGATGGCATAAACGATTTATGAGGGTTTTGTTGGTGGTGATATTCATGATTAATGCAAAAATAATTGCAATGAGGGTAGCGTTGCCTGTGGCTTGCCACACCTACCACGGAGGAAGTATAAAAGGTCATGGAGAGATGGTGATAACTTCAGGACAATCTCTTCTTCCACACTTGAACAATCAACTCCTGACACCATGGTCTATTACAGAAACTACTGTGGAGGCCTGGGCTGGGGCTATGGCTGGGGCTATGGCTGTGGCTACCCTGGCTATGGTGGTTATGGATACGGCTGCTACCGCCCATCTTGGTATGGAAGATACTGGCCATATGGATGCTATTGAGAATAGAATCAAGGCCCTGAGCTACTGGATGCATCCACCTGAGAAGCACCTACTGTCAGTTTTGTTCATCCCATCAGTGACAACTAATATGGCAACAATCTATCCCTGGGTTCTCATGAAGGAACTACAGATGTCATCTCTCTTTGATTTTATGTGCAAGGTTAATGATATTTTAAAAATACAGCTAAAGGTTTTCTGTGATATCTAAGTAACTCTTTCAATAAATTTAATATATTTTCAAGCGTGGTTTTTCCTTGCTTGTTTCACCATCATTTTCGAATGCAGATGACTGTAAAAGGGAAACTGCTGTACAGTTACAATCCTACAAGACTTATGTGGCTTAAAACACCAGTCATGATGCCCAGTTCATTGGAAAGGGGTTTTAAGTGTGTTGTGGCACAGCCTCTCATATTCAGTATTTGACTGTTGTAATTGCTCCTTTTCCAATTTTCACATGCCAAAACCTTCCATCCTTTTAGTTTGATTTTTTTGTCCTCCACATATTTATAATACCATCTAAAGCTGACATTCCATGTGTACATAGTTCATTGTAACCTCTTCGTGTAATTTTGGCTTCCTCCTAAAAGATCAAAGGCCTAGAATCAGTTATTTCTAAATGAAACCTACTTTTATTATATCTGTAACCACTGCAGTTACCTACACATAACAATATTAAATCCCTAGCTCATATGCTAATTTTTAAACTAATGTAAATGCCACACAAAACTTGACCTCAAATGGATTATATTCCCCACAAAGACATTTTCAAGTCCTAAGTCCTGGTCCTATGTGTGTGACACAACTTGTAAATTTGACCTTTTAGGCCTTTGATGCTACATTAAATCATGGTGAGGCTATGAAACTGCATTTGTCAATAAGAATTTGAAGATGGTATTAGCTAAATTGATGACATAGTGAATGAGGGTGTCCTTAATCGAATGTACCTAGAGTCTATACGCAGAAAAAAATTGGGCACAGTAGTAGTAGAAAAGAATAGAGGGGAAATATCACCATGTGTGGGAGGTCAAGCGTGAGTGGTCAATTGCTGGCAAGCCACCAGCAGAACTCTAGGAGTTCCGCGGATGCATGACCTTCCAACACCTTAATTTTGAAATTCTAGCTTCTAAAACTGAGACATTACGTTCTTGTTGTTTAAGACAATAAGACTGTAGCGTTTTTTACAGCAGCCCGAGCAAACTTATACAACACTCATGTTTCCCATCATCATATTTTATTTTGTCTTTACCCTGTTTCCTTTTGTCTGAGATTTGGATATTTAAGAGTGATCCATTGTGGTTGTACTTGGATTTTCCACCCTACATCTTTCTGAAGGAGTTTCTTTTGTTCCCTAGCATACATGGTTAAGGCACATCTCATATCTGATCGTGTGCACAATGTGGGTGTGATCATCATGTTTGTCTTTGAGGTTCTAAACCAGTAATCATCAGCACACCCACCATGAGAAATTAGATCACTGCTTTTATAGAAAAGTGGTTTGAGTCCCATATTTTCAACTTCTACTTTGAAGACATCAAAGTGTATTTTTCCATTGAGAAAAATTTTCTCCATCCAAATTAAAAGAAAAAAAATCAAAGAAATTACAGTATCAGTCATGTGAAGGTTCATGTTGTTTAAAAATCATTTCAAGAAATGATACATTTTTGTCCAAATGATATATAAGTTTATAGCATTTTAAAATATCAGAATGTTGAAACTGCAAACATTGGAAGGGTTTGTTTAATTTTAACAGGATGAATGAATAGGAAGTAAATTAATTATTGAATAAGGCTGACAAGTCTTAGTTAATATTTTCTGTTACTTTAATATGTTAAAATTAGGAGCATCTGAACAAGGATGTCTATTCACTTGTGTACATACTTACTTCTCTCCAGAACCCCAGTATCTAAATGATTCCATTTTGTCCGATTGAATTGGTCATATCCTTCAAGTATCTGTTCAAAAAGAAAGAGAGATTCAGTAGCAATGGAAAATAGTGGGCTTTGACTGTACCATTTTTTACTCTACATCCTTTGGCCACACTTACATTGAGTACAAATATATTATACTGATACCTCTGATGGTTTTGATGTAAGAATTGGATTGTGCAGTTAAAATGACCTAATTCATTCCATCATATGTTATAAATAATGCATTTATTAAGAGATACTTTTGCATACCATTGTTGCAGTAGTCTTTAATAAATTGGACATATACCACACCCTCTTTGGTGTTCATAATATCTCTATGTTCTCACATTTGTATCCACCCTATGTTGGTGAAAAGCAGCAGCATAAAAAAAATGCTTATTTTAAACAGGAAAATTTGGAGCTCATTTGCCTTACAAAGGAGTCAGATAATTTTTCTCTGTGTACACTAAGAACAATGTTGATACCCAAGAATCAGCAACATCTGTGTTACTCAAATGTCATATCTTCTCCTCTTCTGTTATCTTGTGTGTATATACACCAGAATCTATCTCCAAGTAATGCTCTGATCATCTTTAATTACTTATATCCTTTGACAAATTCTCATCTTTCAAATAATTCCAGCATGCCTCCAGAACCAACCACCAAAATTTAATGAGAAATTGAAATTCCAATCAATGAGATTAGAGTGAAGTGAAGCTATTTAGTGATTTATGTTTATATAATTTGAATTTCAAAATTTATGCTGTTTTCCAAAATGTGAATGTGGGCATGTGCATACAATATGAACACTGCAGTACAATTCACTTCATCTGAATTGAATTTGACTTACAAAGATTTGGCCATGTGATAATTTAGTTGCGACAGATATATTTGTTATTTGAAAATATCAGCAGGAGGCATAACATGAAACACTTTTCTTCCAAATCATGTCATAATTCTCAGTTTGAGCAATAAAAGTAATAATTTCATTCTTTTCCATTTCCCCCAATATTGCATGTTCCTACATTATTGTAATTTTATTAATGTAGAAATAGTCATATTAGAAAATACATTAACTTTAAGAAGTCACATAATCCAATTCCTAGAACAGCATGCATAATGTCATAAAAATATTTGTTAAATGACTGAACAAAGCTTACACAAATATATGAGTATTTCTCTGGGTTTCTATGAATTTTTCTCAAGTTAAAATTCATCGTCAGAAATGGAAGAAACTAATGGAAGCAATAAAATATAATGGCATAACTCTGTTGAAAAATGAGATATTCCAGATGATTTCAGTGAATTAGATGAGGCTTGTAGAAACTATATTTTTCCAGATACATTAGAATAATGTTGATATTTTAGAACAGAAAATGAAATTATTGATTTGAAAAACCATGGAGGAAGATTCAGGAAGAACAGGAGCTGAAATCCAATAGGGTTTCTTTGGAAGTTTCTCAGTAGAGTCTACAGGACCAATGTCTGTCACAGCAGATAGGGGGCAGGAGCTATATCCACAGCCACCGTAACCATTACCCAGACCTCCATTATAGTTACTGTCTTAGCACATGCTTATAGGAGAGGAGGGTTTGGTTGATAAGCAGGGAATCAGGTTCCTTAGCATTCCATTGCAGAAGTACTTTTATATGTACTTCCAGCAACGAGGTTCAAGTATTACCAATAATGATCATCTTAAGAATGAAATTAATATATTTATCTGAAGTATATCATGAAACACAGTGTCTCTGTTTTGGGTGCATGGTCTGGGAATCGAACCCATGTCCCCCACAGGAAAGGCAGGCATTCTAACCACTGAACCACCCGTGCACCCCCCACAGTGTCTTTTAGGAGATATTATGGATTTTACCTAAGTGAGAAGATCTTTCTTCCTTCACAAATTACTTCACACCCCCATAGGTGTTCAGGAAGAAGAAACAAGATCCAGCCCATGGAACTCATGATTGATCTTCTTTGGATCAGGATCATATTAAGGCACCTACTTTACAAGAAATTATGGGAAGCTATTTAGACCTGACAGTGGCTTCCAGAGGAAAATTGGCAAGGGCCTCCAGCCAATGTTCTGCAGAAAAATGAACCCCTCATTGCTATAACTGTCATGAATTGAATTCTGATAACTGCGTGAGCTTGGAAGCAAATGCGCCCCAACTAAGCCTCAAATTTGACCACAGCTCCATCTGACAACTTAAAATGCAACCCAGTGAGACTGCAATGGTGTCAACAGATACCTGAATTAGTGCTTTAGTCCAAATATTATGGCTCAAAATATGGGTCATAGAATAGCTGAAAGAATAATAATCTATTTTATTATAGGCTGCATAATAACCTATAAATGGACTGCAACTTGCTTAAAAAATAGTATCTTTACAAAATGAAGGTAAGAGAAGGATATAACAATATTAATTTACTCTAGGAAATACCATACAAAGGAAAGTTCAGGTAAATTAAACTTTTTCTATGTTATGTGCCAGGCAATTCTTGAACTAATTTATAGATGATACTTTATTTAGTGTTGAGATTTATACAGCATAAAAGATATTATTCCCTTAGTAGCAAAAAGAAACTGAAGCTGAAAAAGCTATTCCTTTCTTAAGATAGCTGACTGTGGCTTTGTTAAAAATACTAGGCTAGATTTTAGCGTCCTATATTCTGGAGCAGCTGGAAGAAAGTATCTGAAAGGATTGTATAGCAGCCCATGACAAACCCTGAGATCTATCCTGTAACTAATTGTTGAAGAGTGCTTTGAAAACTATTGCCTTTTTATTTCTTTACTTTGTATATATGTTATACTATACAATAAAAAGCTAAAAAAAAAAAATACTAGGCTAGAAATAGTAAGAGAAAATACCTCACAAAGAAAGCAATTTTTACTTCTTTGCAAACAAAAACAAAATGCTCTCAGGAAGTAGTATTACATATTAATGCTTGAGACAAAACCATAGATCGGTCGTCCAGATTTTAAAAGTATATGACATCATCAGAGAAACAAACTTCAGCAAGAAAAGTCATCAAGGCATTTGCTATAACAGCAATATCTTGATGAAATTAAAGTTCAACAAGTTCATCAAAGACTTGATGCAATTTTAAGTTCAGAATGGGAATTTCATATAAATCACTCTTCACGAGACAAATTCAAGGCATTTGTAGCTCAGTTTATAGGGCAACTACAGAACCTCTCCCAAGATATGGTGTAGTATTCAATGAATGGACTGGCCCAGAACATTTGGGGTTCTAATAAGGAAATCTGATGTTCAGGTGTAGAGAGTCTCCCATGGTGTCCTCAATCACAGTGGCCCTAGCCACGGTCACGGCCTCAGAGATTATGGGAGCCATATCCACAGCCACAGCTGAGTCTGTGGTAGCCACAGCCATGGAGGAATCAGAGCCACAGCCCAGGCCTCCGTAACCACAGCATCCATAGCTACAGCTACTGTAGTACTTATGGTGTCCCTTCCACACACAGTTTTGCTTGTTGAGATTGTCCTTGGATAGAGAAGGAGTTCAGGAGACCTGAGTTTGGACAATCTCCCCTCCAGAGGGCCATGTACATGCCCTCCGAGTGGGTGGGACCCACCATACTTGTCATGCTAACAGTTAATTGCAGGACCCATCTGAGTAATTTGTTGACTCCAGGTTTCAGGGCATATGTTCAGAAGCATTGAATAGATTTGCTTTGTTTAGCCACACCTGAGCCAATTGTAGACCACTGATGAGAAACAAGAGTTTCATCTTTAGAGCCCTACTCACACCAAATCTTCAAATTATCCTTTTATAACCAATTGTTATGGTAGAAATAGGCATTTTAACTAGACTAAAGCTGACCTGCTCCATTCAACCAGTAAGCTTCTTTTTGTTGACATGAAACAGTGCATGGTAGTCTAATTTAAATGTGAGCCTCATCTTGCTCCATTCTCTGTCTTATTTGGTCATGTTCCTCCTCATATTCATGTCATTGGTGCTTTACTACTAAAACCAAAAGAATGATAACACTCAGCTTCATGATATTGCTAATTGAAAGCCAATTGTTTGAAATTCTGGAACATCAGAACTGAGAAAATGACTTTTTTTCTCACATGCATCAATAATTCTTTTTGTCACACTTTTTAACACCAAATATTTTCCTTATGGTTTCAAATTTAGGTCAAGTTAATTTCAGGATGAAATCCTAATTTATGAAATCTCATTTACATGAAATAATTTTATTTAAATTTCAAGGTATTTATGACATTTGTGTTCTGCCTAGTAGATCATGTCTTTAGAAGGCAGGTTCTACTTAAAAATTAATTCTGGCCAAGATACATTTTCATGGAACATAGAAGATTTTCAGCAAAATACAGAGAGTTCTTGAAAAAAAGTCTCAAATTAGAAGAAACATATTAATAATGACCAATATTTTATACCAGTTAAGTTTAGAGCTGAATTCAATGATTAAGTCACATACCACTCTTAACTCATGTTCATAGTAAAATGACTTCCTGGGTAGCCATTACAATATAATAGATAAGAATAAAACTTCTCAAATTAGCTCTCTGGGTTGAAATTTTAACTCTGTACCTTTAGATATGTGATGTTAAGATTGGTACTTTATATCTTTTGTCTTCAGTTGCCCCATTCCAAGTCCAAAGTGGGTGAATGAAATTAAGGATATTTGTAAACACACACACACAACAAATGGAACCATTTGTGGGTTGCATCATTTCTGTGATCATAAACTTCCATCATGGAATTTACATTTAAACTTCCAATGAGCAAGAGCTTTAAAACCCAGGTCAAGAATGTGGCAATCAAGGCACTCAGTTTGATTGCAATAAAACTTCATACAATAGCACATTGTAATCTTGTCCATGAAGGCTTCATAATACCCAAATGACATAAGAGATTTATAAGGGTTTTGTTGATGGTGGTGTTCATGGTTAATGCAAAAATAATTTATAACAAGGGCAACATTTTCTGTGGTTTGCCACACCTCCCACGGAGGAAGTATAAAAGGTGGTGTGAAGAAGGTGATGTCAAATTCAAGACAATCTCTTCCTCTCTACATTTGTACCATCAACTCCTGACACTATGATCTATTACAGAAACTACTGCGGAGGCCTGGGCTATGGCTATGGTGACCTGGGCTGGGGCTATGGCTGTGGCTATGGCTGTGGCTACCCTGGATATTGTGGCTATGGATATGGCTGCTACCGCCCAACTTGGTATGGAAGATACTGGCCATATGGATGCTATTGACAAATATAATCAACTCACCAAGTTACTGGTTGTGTTCATCTGTGAAGGACCTGCTGTTGGTTTTGTTCATCCCATCCAGTATATGAAAAGGACAACCGTCTCTTCTTAGTCTATCATGAAAGAATTACAGATATCATCTATCTTTCATTCTGTGTGCAAAACTATGAAGAATAGTTTTTTTTACAATGCACCTACATGTTTCCTTTCATATATAAGTAATTCAATAAATTTAATCTCTTTTCAAATGCTATTTGCAGTCTTGTTTATTTTGCCATCATTTTTGTATGTGGATGATAGTGAGAGGAAATCTTCTGCACAGTTAGTATACTAACAGACTGATGTGGCTTAAAAGACCAGCCATGATGGTCAGTTCTTTGGAAAGAGGACTCAAGCATGCTGTGGCACAGGCTCTCATACTCAATATTTGACTGTTGTAATTGCCTATTTTTCCAATTTCCACATGCCAAAATTTCCCACCTTTTTTATTTCATTTTTTTTGCCCCACCACATATTTCTGATATTATTTAAAGCTAACCTTCCATGTGTACGTATTTCATTGCTTTCTTGTCATATAATCTTGCCTTTGTAAAAATTCAGAAGTCTATGAAAACTTATTTCTGAATGAAACTTGTTTTGATGAATCTATTACCACTGCAACTATCCACACCTCATCATATAACATTAGCTTTTATGCTATATTTTTTAACTAATGAAAAAATCCCTGTTTACTTGGCAATTGGAGTATTTTCAAGGCTCAAAGTCACGTTCAAGTCCTAACTCCCACTTCTCTAGATATGAACCAGCATATAATTGTATCTTTAAAGATATTATTAGTTAAGCTGAGGCCAAATTTGATCAAGGTGCAAATGTGAAACTGCATTTGTAAATTCGATTTTGAAGATTGTATTAGTTAAGGTGAAGCCAAATTGAATGAGGGTGTCCTTAATCTAATATAACTGAAGTCTAAAAGCAGAGGAAATTTGGACAAAATACTAGGAGTTAAGGAGACTGGAGAAATATTGTCACCTGATAGAGAGGCAGATATTGAGTTGTGGAT
>PVIY010024397.1:0-38056 GCA_004026745.1 Myrmecophaga tridactyla | reverse complement strand
CCTTGGATCATCTAAGTGGATTGAATGTGGTTACATGCATCCTTAAAAGTGGAAGAGAGAGGCTGAAGAGTAGACCAGAGCAATGCAATTTGAGAAAGATCAAACCCACTGTTGTTGACTTTGAAGATGGAGGAAGATGATCATGATTGAGGAACCCAAGCAGTCTCTATAAACTGGAAAAGGGGGATGGAGGAGAAAAAAAAAAACAGTTTTCCCTCTAGAGCCTCAAGAAAGGAGACCAGTCCTACTCTGCTAACACTTGATTTTAGCCCAGTGAGGCCCATGCCAGACTTCTCACCTCTGAACTGGAAAATAATAAATTCACGTTGTTTTAAGCCACTAAAAATTGCTGTAATCTGATACAGCAGCAATGAAAAATGAATGCACTCTCTATAGGAGTTTTCTGCTGCCCAAATCTCGATTAGTTGGTCTGTTGTACCATCTGTTTACTTCTGGGGCAAGTTTGCTTCCCCTCAATGGGAGGTGTCCAGCAATCCCCATCTGTGTAGGATTTCTGACTTAAATCACAGAAAACACCAAGGGGGTAAAAATCACCTTACCCTAGATAAAACCCCTTATTTTCCTTTGCCAGAACCCGGTATTTGGAAAGGTGATTGGCAGTAGAAATTCCTACTCTCTTCTGGGGAAAGGATCCTCTACCCTCAGCTGAGATGGCAGTGTATGAAGGCAATCACATCAGCACACAATAGTCAAAATATCCCATATGTTTTGAACTATTCAATTTTCATTAACAGTCTCAACTGCCAAATCTTCAAGTCCAGGTACCATCCAGAGGGTCCTTTCTGGAATTTTCAGATCCATATCTCCTTTCATACTTCTCGGTGGAATTACCTCCTTTGTAATAAAGTAGGTGTCCATGTGCTTGAGTGCATAGATATGTGCACGCTCACATGCTTATAAATACCCCCCCAACCTCCCCAAATTAATTAAGCGACAATATACATAGGGCACAAAGATGTCTAAGTCCATACAGAAAAAAAAAAGTAATCTGAAGAAATTTACTATCTCCATCTTCAAAACAGGTCTTTCCCTGAGTAGGCACAGCAGTTCGCCTCCTTAGGGAAGGATCTCAAATATCTCCTTGGTAAAGGGTGTCTTTGTTTTGTATTTGCATATCTAAGTGCTGATTGCAATGGTAAAGGTTTTCCCATTATCAAAGGTAATAATCTGTTCCACATTTTAAAATGTCTCCATTACTCTTGGAGAACTGCTTTGCTGAAGTTCTGGATTCAGGGTTTTTCTTTTTATCCTATATGCTCTTTTAATTCTATTTTATTCTATTTACTCTATCTGAAAGGAAATGACATTGAAAGCATACTAATAGTCATAAGAATACAGGACAAATGCTATTTAATTCTTACTATAAAGACACAAGCTATCTTAAAGATTCTTCTTTCTTTAAGGGTTAAGTCCTCTGAGATTCCACACTTAATGTCTATTTTGATAAAATAATAACCACTAATATTTACTGAGTGTTTATAACACATCACACACTGTCCTAATTATTTTAAATGCATGATCTCATTAATTCCCCAAACTGATAGGATTTTCTTCCTTAAAAAATCAGACTCACCAACTAGGAATTCATTGTCTAATCTGTAGCCCTAGTTATAAGGTTCTGACCTCAGTAATTTAAAAATGATGTAAGATAAAGTGACCTAGAAATCTAGCTAATCTTATCAGTATTCATTTTTAATTGAGACGTTCTCATTACTCACATGTTTGTGGGGCTTGCTGCTTTTCATCACTGTAAAATTTCTTAAAAGAAGCAAGGACAGAAATTCATGCTGCTATATATGCCTCATGCCCCATAAAGCTGGACATATATGTTATGACCCATTTAGCTTCACTCACTTTATCAGTGAATAAAACGCAATATAATCTTTTCTCTAATCTCATATTACTCTTGTCTGACTTTTTATAGCCATAAAACATCAGCTTCTTCCATGAGCATATTTTTGGTTGGATGAGTTTATTTACTTTGTTTAGATAATTAAGCATTTCAGAAGATCAGTGGTTTAGCTTTGAGCATTCATAAATAGGAACGCTTGGGGAACAATTCCTCATTGTACTCGAAGCAATTTATTCTGCATTAATCAGTACATTACTTCAAACAACTCCTCTGAAAGAATAAATTCAGATTAACTCAAAATGTGCTTCGAATTAGTGTTTTAGTGTAATTTGCGGTGGATTTAAACAGCTTTACATGGGAAGTTGTGTCTTTCGAACTGTTGTCTTTCCCTTAGGACTTAGTCCCATGTCTTGCATGAAGTGGTACTAAGTAAATGTTGGTTGCATTTAAAAGAAAAATGATTAGAATAACCTATTTTAGCAAAATGGTGTAGATAACCTCCTATTTGTCACAATCCTGGAACTCTTCCTGCTAGTAAAGCATTTACCCTGCTGAGGCATTTCAGACATCCTTAACCTTCACATTTCTCTTTCTCATGGCCACTTCATCTTAAAGTGACTTCGCCATATTCTTTTTGCTTTCTTGTATATATGTTATTTTTCACAAAAAATAAAATAAAAGTCTATTGTGATGATAAAAATATCTATATTCCTTCTGGCTTCCTGTATTCTGGAGCAGCTAGAAGGAAAAATGTGAGAGGATCATATGGTAGCCCATGACAAACTCTGGGATCTGTCCTGTAACTCCTTGTTGAAAAGTGCTTTGAAAACTATTGCTTTTTTTCTTTCCTTGCTTTGTATATATATGTTATAGTATACAATAAAAAAAGTTAAAAAGAAATAAATAAATGGGTTATTGTATGTGAAATACTTATGAAAGTTCAGTACTCAGTAAGGGCAAGATATTGTTACTCTTGCTATTACTGTTTTTTTTTTCATGGTATTTTCACTTCTTTCAGTTAAATTGCTGTTTTCTCCCCTTGTAAAAGCTGGTAGAAAAGGTTAGAAAGTGGAAATGTATAATTTATATCTATTGTTAATGAGTTATGTTAAATTAACAGTCGATCCAATAGACCATAAAAAAAAATACATGTTGTGGGATATAAGAAGATAATAGAATTTGTCATCAATCAATGATGACCTTAAAGAATGAAGCCATGGGGCAGGCCACAGTGGCTCAGCAGGCAGAGTTCTCGCCTGCCATGCCGGAGACCCAGGTTTGATTCCCAATGCCTGCCCATGGGTGGGGGTGGGGGGAGAAAGAATGAAGCCAAGACCTACTTAAGTGACCTCAGGAAAGAAGTACAAACTTTTTGCCGCGGCCCCTGCTTTAGGGAGGAGCCCATGATTTACCATAGCAAATTCTGAGTGGCTGCCCAATGCCCTCATCAGGTAACCCCTGACAGCTCCCTTCCTCTAGTCCTGTTGCTGCCACACAGGATTCCTTGGGCCTGTTTCAGCTTCTTTTCTCCTACTAACCCCAGCCCTGGCTATGATAGCATCAGAAAGAGTATCAGAGAATCACTGGCTCGGTGATTGCACCTGAAATTCATCCTCTAGGCTATGTTTAAATCTTGAGCTAATCCTCAAGAATAATGTATCCCTAATGCATCTTTCAATTATAGATGGAATGAATACCTCTCATTCTCTCTGAAATAAGTAGTGCTTTTAGCTTGAGCCTGTTGCCCAGTTTATCGTGTCTCCCTCTGGTGCTAAATAGTCAACTACTGAAATAGCAAAGGTGATTCAGAAACTCACATAACTAGGCAGGCAATTATGCTATTTGTGAATGTTCAATGTGTTTCCATTCAACAAGCTACTATTATTTATCTTCTAGGAGTTAGGCCCTGCTAAAGTACTGAGAAGACAAAACAGCAACCTTTCATATGATGGTAATAGGATTAAAGCCTTTTGGAAACACAGGGGAAATGGGGAATTGTGTGTGTGTGTGTTTCCGTGTCTGTGTGATACGGGCAGGGTATGGGAATTGGGGAGTTCTTTATAGGTGAGATGACATTTGTGGTCATAAGCTGAAAAATTTAGAAATCTGCTTAGATTGGTAGGTTTCTGATGTCTGTTTCTTTTCATCTGTGTGTGACATAATCTCATTGTCCTAACCTCTTTTAGGCTGGCACAGTCACTAAAGGGGAATGGCCCCATCTCTGTTTCCACATACTTTCAGTATTACAGAAATATGAATCCCTCCAAAGAATGTTTAGATGCAGGCCAAAGGATTTGTCTGTAGTTCCTGAAAATTGTTAACTGAGGATAAAGTCAATTCCGTTGAGATTAAAGGAACTTTA
This sequence comes from Myrmecophaga tridactyla, assembly GCA_004026745.1. Classification (NCBI taxonomy): domain Eukaryota; kingdom Metazoa; phylum Chordata; class Mammalia; order Pilosa; family Myrmecophagidae; genus Myrmecophaga; species Myrmecophaga tridactyla. The sequence continues at coordinate 33,821 of PVIY010024397.1, read as the reverse complement.
TAATCCGAATGCATATCATATGACCTAATAATTATGCTCTCCAGTACTTCAGTTTGTACCCCTATCACTCTTGCACACTCAGACCCAGTCTCACCGGAAGACAAGTATCAGGCAAGGTCCAACCTCAGGGCCTTTGCACCTGTTGTTCCTTTAGTAGAGAAATGTATTTTCTCTATACTGGTACTGGTTGTGCCACAACTCTCAATTGTTCATTTCATTCAAATTTATTTTTAAGTGTCACTCTAGCTGAGAGTCCTTTCCTGCAAATCCTCTTTCCGGTAGAGCCACGACTCCATCCCTTTCCTGCTCTTCCTCTTTAGTCTGTTTATTTTTGTTCATAACGCTTGCCGTAATGTCTCTTTGTGTAATATACGTATTTGTCTTTATTTTTTATTTTCTGTTCAAGAATTTACGTTTCATGAGGCAAGAACTTTGTACACTTTATTCACTGCTGTATTTCTAGGCCCTAAACAGTAGGGACTCTATAAATATCTGATGAACAAATAAAGAAGTGAATGAATAAATGAATTAACATTAGAGTCAGTGTACTCTCTCTGAAGGCACATTTTCTCTTGTACTGGTGCGTTTATCTTCGTGCAATTGATATCTCTATGTTCCTTTAAAAATAACTACCTCAAACACTTTCAGGTTATAAATAAAATATAAATAATATATATATAAAATATAATAATATAAATAATGATCCATCAATCATCAAGCACAGAGGGGAAACTCCAAAAAGAAGTAAACTTCCTTTTTTCTTATGTTTAAGATCTTATACACTTGATATGAGTTTATTTGTTATTACATCATCGCAAATATAAAGTTTCCTATTTTTGATGACAGTACCAGAAGGGGTGACTTTAAATTCTACACTGGCTGCCTGATGACCCAAGGAAATTGCTGTCTGGACCATTGCAGTAGACTCCTGGCCAATCTCTCGGTCTCTAATTTCTTCCTGCTCTAAACCATTGTCCATATGCTACCGTAATTAGTATGTGAAAATTACTGATCTGAACATTTCACTCTCCTGCTCATAAAATTGCATTTGCCTACTAGATAAAATCTAGCTTTCTAAGCCTGGCCTTTATTGCTTTGCACAATTCAATCTGTATCCATTATCAAACCAGCCTCCAGTTATACCTGCCATCAACCTGAAAATACATGTTCCTGAACCACAAAAAAAGTACACCTCAAAAATCACCTATCTTGGTACTTGATACATAGTCCATACTAAATAAGTGCCAATTAATGATGACTTTTTTCAGCTTTGACACTGTTCTAGACTGGAAAGGTGTCCTTTCCATGGCATTTGTTTCTATTTCACACGCAAAATGCCAAATTTATCAAAACCTCCTGATTTCTTCTCTACCTGTGCTGGATAATAACGTTTTCTCAAATTATTAATAAAACTAGATTATATCACTTGGCTGCCTAGATGTAGAACCACAGAATGTGAGGTGATAGAGAATGTTAGCTGTATATCTGCTCTTCTCTCTCCCAAAGGACATGATTTACATCTGGTAACCTGATGTTAAGCACATCATAATCATTTTTATTTTTACTTATTTTTTGTTGTATGGCGGGGGTCACATTTCATTCTCTTCCCATGCGAATATCCTGTTATTGCAGCACCATTTGCTGAATTTTTGTTTGTTTGTTGTTTGTTTGTTTTCCTTCTTTGTTTTGGGGGAAGTACATGGGCCGGGAATCGAACCCAGGTCTCCCGCATGGCAGGTTAGAATTCTACCACTGAACTACCCTTGCACCCTGATAATCATTTTCATTTAAAATGATTCATTTAAATTTCATTTAAATCTATAAATACAAGTAAACTGAGGTCTCATGTTAGTCTATAAACCCCCATGTATCAGTGGCTTTAAACAATGGAAGTTAATAGGTGGCTCAGGTAACAGTCTAATGCTGGGATTCATGGTTGGTGACTGATATTTTTCCAGGGAACGATCCAGGGATGTAGCCCCCTTATTTGTTGTTCTACCTTCCTCAGTGGCCATGCTATCACTTTCTTCTGCATCCAGCCAGTAAAGAGGAGAAGAGAAACAGCTTCTTAACAAAACTTACCATGGAGGTGGTGCAAGTCGCCTCCTGTGGTAGTTAGGTTCAGGTGTCACCTTGGCCAGGTGAAGGCACTTAGTTCTGTTGCTGTGGCCATGAGCCAATGGTATATGAACCTCATCTGTTGCTAATTACATCTGCAGTTGGCCAGGAGGCATGCCTGCTGCAATGAATGACGTTTGAGTTAATTGGCTGGTGCTTAAATGAGAGAGCTCAAGGTAGCACAGCCCAAGCAGCTCAGCATACCTCATCTCAGCACACGCAGCTCAGCCCAGGCCTCTGGAGATGCAGAAAGAACTCACCCCAGGGAGAGTTGTTGGAACCCAGAGGCCTGAAGAGAAGGTCAGCAGAGATTGCCCTGTGCCTTCCCATGTAAGAAAGAACCTCAGTTGAAAGTTAGCTGCCTTTCCTCTGAAGAACTAACAAAATAAATCCCCTTTTATTAAAAGTCAATCCATCTCTGGTGTGCTGCACTCCAGCAGCTAGCAAACTAGAACACCTCCCTTCACTTTCCATTGGAAAATTGAGGCATATGGCACACTCCTGGCCACAAAGGAAGTTCCTGGCTAAGGGATTCCATTACTCATTCTTGAGGTACTTTAAGAGTATCATCCATACTCTTAAAGGTGAATCAAGGATTTGCCTGTCTGGCTAGCTCTTGGTCATCATTAAAAACAACCAGGTTAAAAAGTAAAACTTTTTAGTCGTCCTGTAAATGGAGAGAAAAGGCTCACTTGCTTGAAGTAAATAAGAGGAAAATAGGTATCAGAGTCAATTTTGAATTGAGAAAAAACTGTTCATAATGGCATTGTAATTCTTAGAATTAATCAAGATCAATAAATTTACTGGATCCTTAAGTACAAAATAAATCCAGAATTAATGAAAGTCAATGAATTTACTGGATCCTGAAGTACAAAATAAATTCAAAACCGGATAAATTCTTATGTTGAATCTTACTGATTTTTGAAAAATTATTATGATAATCACATTGTTTCCTTTCACAAAATATGAATGAGGAATTAAATGGTAAAGACAGTGTTTGCTGACAAGTGTTCAATTTGAGTCAGAATGATCAGGTGTACTTTCTTTAGTGACAAGATTGGCACAACATTTCATGCAGCCCAACAGTGGGTGAGGAGCCCACCAAAAATATCTAGCCATATAAAACAATTTTGGTTTTCTCTTGTCATAATATTGACACTTCTTCCAAAACACTTCCTGGGATGAATAGCTCTCTTCCCCAAATTCTAAAGACAGTGACTAGGAAAGAAACCTACCTTTAGTTTTCTTGTTATCAAACAAGTTTCCTGAGTATCCACCATAGTAGTTAGTGTGTATAACCCAGGATATTTGTTTTTCTAATGTTTTAAATAATAGAGTTTCATCACAAGATTTTCTATTAATAGGTACTGACTTTCCACTTAGTTATATTTTAACATCACCGTTAAGTAAATTTGACTTGATGTAATATTTTATAAGTTGTTAGATCGCTGGGGGAAGTGAAATAAAATTGTGTATATATGGAATTCCTCTGTGATACTCAAAGAGTTTATCTATATCTTTTATCAATGTTTAGACACGTTTAAAAATTAATTCATTCTTTAGCGTGGCATTTTGCAATCCGCCACAAGACTCATAAAGAAAGACTTACAGACAGACAATTGCATGTGTGTGTGTGAGCATTAGTTTCATATAAATTGACTCTGATGCCTGTATGTGTCCTGTGTTGAGGTGTGATTTTTGTTTAAATAGCATCTCTTCCTGGAATAATAGCAAATAATCTTCATATAATATTTTATGAAATAGTTATCAAAATGCTCATAAAATCCCCATTGACAGAATAGCATTAGCTGTATATTCCAGATAAGAAAACTGGGGCTTCAAGTGATTACATAGTTTGTCCTGATGAAAAACCAAGTGAATTCAACCCAGCTCACTGGAAACCATTCTTGTACTATGTCAGGCTACCTCTAAAATACAGCAAAGAAGAAATATTCTGATCCAAGTTGGCTGTGAGCATCTGCATTTGGAATAGGAGCCTAGGAAAAAAGTGAATTTAATGGCACGTAATAAAATTTAGAGCCTTGACTTTCAAAAGTTTTTGATCAGCCAGAGTTCCAAATATGATCCTCCATAGCACTGAGACTCATCCTGTGTTTTTTGCAAAGAATTAGATGCAGAAAATTAGGTGAAATAAAGAAAGGATAATATAAAGGAGATAACTTGGAATCATCTTCTGCCAACTGGCTATAGGTTGGATATTTTCCTACTTTTCTAAATCTCTTTTCTAATTGTACCTTTGGGTCTCCTTTAAATGACTACATTTTTGGAAGAGAAATGTGAGTGTATTTCTCTTTTGCACATGCAAATGAGCCCCCAAATCTTTTAAGATGCCTTTTAGTTTCCATTAATGTGACATTACTAATTCATGATGAGGATATTTTATTTTAATGTTGGTGGTGTTGCTTTTGGTTGGGGGCCAGGTGAATTTAATCCAATTACTATGCCTATAATGTGGAATAGTTTTGTTTAATGGCATGTATTAATGCGACAGCGGACAGCTTGAGACGAGTCAGAGAAACGATTATTGGCAAGCAATGAAGACGTAAGAGAACTCAAACTTTTATTTGCCTTCTTAGCTAGCATTCCAAATTATCTTCAGGAAAACCACTATTTAAAGAATGTATGCAAAAACCTTAATAGCTTCATAGAGAGCTTTAGAAAAGACGTACATTTGAATCTATGAACAACCGGACGTAGGAATTATGTATCCTTCTCAGCACATATTGCAAAAATGTACTTGTAACAACAAAAAAAAGAAAACAAAAAACAAAAACACAAAAAAACACAAAATAAAAAAAAGAAAAGAAAGAAAAACAAAAACAAAAAAATGTACTTGTAACAAACTCTATCCAATTTTAAAATTTTCATTTGTGGGCTTGATGACTTTCTCATTTCAGTGTACAGGAACTGTCTACAGGGAATACTCAATATCGCTTAGGGTCTTTTGTACTTTAGGTCAATTTTTTTTTAAACAATCAAGTATTGAGTTCTTTTCCTTATGCCTTATAATACTCTTGGTATCTTGCCTTTGTTTAGTAATAGTAAGAAGGGGTTAGAGAGGCTTTGTAAATGTTGTGAAGTAACTGGACACATATACCCAAAATCCTCTTCCAAGAAAGATTTCGTGATGCTTTTAGAAAGTCTCAACAGACATGCCTTTGTCACTATTATCTATCTTCTGTGTTCTTAATTAGAATTTGAGGTAAAAATTGATTCTTCGTGATATCAAGGTAGTCACTTGAAATATAGACTTGACAATAAGGAGGTTGGTAGATAATTACCGTGCTTTGAACTGGAGTCATTATGGTGATTGTGAAAAATTTTACTTTGTAAGTTTTCCATCACCTTTCTCCCTTAGTGATGTTTAAAGCATGATCGGTTATTACTGCACTGACAAGTATTAGTCTAGTGGTGATTTATTATAGGCTGACAAGTGCCAAAATTCATCCTCACATATGTATCTACTGAAGCAGACACACACTGTTTTCATCTCCAAAACGATCTGCAGTTTATTGTGATATATTATTATGACCCGCAGAGTCAGGAGCAAATTGTGTTTGATCATTGTTTCAAATTAAAACATAATTGTAAATATTTTGGCATCTCTTTAAATCAAGATAATAACTGTAGATTTTATATTCAGTATATCGTTAAACCATATCTAATATTGTAAATATTAAAATGAAGAATGTTCCGGAAATAGGCAAAATAACAGTGCGTTACATTTAATCAATTAAAAATAAGCAGTGCGTTTTTGAAGGAAGAAGGTTAATTTGCATGATCATTACATAAATGGTCCTATTAATACAAGGGAAATACGGTCAAGAGATCGTTTTTGGTTCAAGTCAATTGTACTCCATTTTAATTGAAAAATAAAGGCTGTTCTTTGTGTACAGAGGTAGCACTCCTGACAAACCATATAAATGACCCCATTAATGCAAGAGAAATAAGGTCAAAAGAGACGTTTTTACTGAAGTCAATTATGTTACATTGTAATTGAAAAATAAAAGCTGCTTTTATTCAAAGGGAGTACCATAGACATTCCATCATATTCCATAGCCTCCTAGTATTTCAGTAGCTGCCTAACCAGTCTCTCAGTTCTCCACAATATGCAAAGTGATCTTTGTAACATATTAATTAGTCCATATCTTCCCTACTTACCATCCACTGAAGACTTTTCATTGCACTTAGGAAAAAGGGCAAACTATTAACATGGGCTATGATGGATAGGTTCATGTGTCAACCTGGCTAGGTTACAGTATCAAGTTGTTTGCAGAAGCAAGTGCTGGCCTGAGTGTTTCGGTGAGGATATTTTGTGGATTTAAATCATTAGTCGGTTGATTGCATCTATGGCTGATTACATCTACAATCAACAGAGGAGATCGCCTTCAATAATGAGAGAAGTCTCATCTAATCAGCTGAGGGCCTTAATGGGAGAACTGAGGATTTCGGCAGTCAGAAGGAAGAATTTCTCTCTCTACTTCAGCCAGCCAGCTTCTCTTGGGGAATTCATCTAAACCTTCATCGGACTTCCCCACTTGCAGCATCAGATTTGCCAATCCTCACAGTCACATGAGTCAATCACCATAATAAATCTCTTTATGTGTGTGTGTGTGTGTATATATATATATATATATATATGTATGTATGTATGTATTTAGTTGTGTGCATATATGCATATATACATATAGGTTCACACGCACTCATATGCACCCCTTTCCTATTGGTTCTGTTTCTCTGTAAGGCCCTGACTAATGTAATGGCCAACACGACACTGCATGATCTGGCCCCTGCCTGATTCTTGACCTCACCTCATATCAGTCTCTCTACTTTCCATTACTCCATACAACCTTATTTCTCCCTCAGGCCTCTTCACTTCTTATTTCTATTACTTAGAATGTTCTTTCCCTCTCTCTTTATAGGTCTAGCTCCTTCATGCTATTGAGTCTCAACCAAACGATCTCATCTTCAGAAGAATTCTTCCCACGCTATCTGCGCTAAAGCAGTTCTCACCACCACTTTCAGGCACTTTCTGTCCCATCCCCCTTTCTAGTTTCCCCCTGAGTCATCCTCATCATCTGAAATTATCTTATTTGATTATCGTTTTTATTGTTGCTTAGTTCCTTTGGTGTCAGGGACTTTGCCCATTGGCTTCACTACTGGAGAGCCAGTACCTGGGACGGTGCTTAGGACATGGTAGGTTGTAAATATTTGTGCAACAGATAAATAAGTGGACAATAACAATATAGATGCATGGTATTTATTTGCTAGTAAGTGATGATCGGTTGATGTTTGTGATCTCCTTTTTCCTGACTGTCCTGTCTTCTTGAAGGACAACTACACAGGACTCAGGTTTGGGTATGTGTACAGAAAGCATAAAACACCTCGAAATATTAAGCTTTCCAGAAGCATGATGCCTACAACCTACACTCAGAGGTGTAGAAAACATATAGACAGGCAGAAAGAGAGAGAGAGAGAGAAAAGAAGAAACTATGGCAAAATGTTAAAAGTTGGTAGATTGGATCAGGATATCTGAGTGGAGGGTATGGTAGAGTTCTATGTATAAGTTTTGTATATTTTTGCAAACATTGTGTAATTTTGAAATTATTTCAATGTAAAATGTTTAAAAAAAAGGCAGTATAAAGTGTTGATAATGACTTTTAATAGGAGCATATTGATATGTTTTGCTTGGTTAACACCTCCTATTATAAATCTGGATTTCTGCTCTCCCTTAGCAAATCTGGCAGACCTGGCTCTACATTGTGGTATGCACCATCATGCTACTGCTGGGCAGTAGCAATCTTAATAGAGAAGCCACTCCTTCTCCAGTTTGTAGCAGTCCTTACCACTCACGCAATTTATGTACCTCCACTTACAGGGCCTATCACTCCACTCATTTATGGAATCTGACTTTGTGTTCCCATGGAGAAATCTAACTACATTTCAGTCTTCTGGGTGAGCCAGCCACCTTCAAAACTATCATTGTCATTGTGTATATGTGTGTATAAGTTGCCTTGGGCATTTTTCTGGGAAGTGAGTCTATCAATATCTCAAAGAAATCCATGACAATAGAAAAGATGAAAAGTCCCCAGACTAGGTGCTTGTAGAATTTATTTCTAGTTCTATAAGCCTGCAATTCTTAAAACTTAAATTTGAGTGTCTCTCGTCAACCTTTCATGAAGAGTGTGATGGATATATTGTTGATGAGAAGATTATATACCAGGGTTATAGTCCAGGTTCTGCCATTGAGTAGCTCTCTTTCTTTAAGATGTCTCCAGGGACACTCACAAAGAGCCTGCCAAAGAAAACAGAAAGTAACATTGTGAAAGGCGCAAGGGAGAAATGAGAGTTGTAAATCAGTCTGATTGGAGTTGATAAAATAAGTGTGGTTCAAAGAAACTGTTCGAAGACAAAGGCATTCCACTCAGTTGGGTAACAGAAAGAATACCTGGGGAACATAATTGTGCTACATTTTAGAGAAGGGCCCCCGTAGGCAGAAATGGGAAAGAATGACATTCCAGGTGAAATATCAGGGGCCAAAACAGCAATAAGAAAAAAAAGCAAGAGCAAGTCATCTAATTTAGTGAGGTCCAAAAAATACTGATATGAAGTATGTATTATGCTGTAGATGTCATACTTTGAACTGAGGAGGGCTAGATCAAAAGGTACACATTAAAAGTAATTCTGTCAAATTGTTTTCCAAAATGATTCTAATGTTTCCTATCCCCAACATTAATATATGAGACTGTCTGTTTGCCCAACCTTTGCAAATAACCTTGAATATATTTTGCAGGGTATCATTCTATTTCTTCTTTCTATAACCATAATCTCTAAATCATTGCCATCAATTAATTCGTTCTCCAAATATTTGTTGGGCATTTACTATGTATCAAGATTCTACTTGGCAGTGGGGAAACAAAAACAAATAAAATAGTCTCTGATCTCCAGGAACTTATGGTATAATGGGAGAGAGACACTTTTTTTCTAAATCCAGGGCCTTTCCCTCTCTGTCCACTCTTCAATAAAGCTTGTAGTCCTGAGACTTTTATCCTCTGCTGCAACTCAGCAGGGGAGATATTTGCATTCAGAGGAGAAGAGGGGTAGTGAAAGTTTTATGCATCTCAGGGTTATCCTGAAAATAATATGATATTAACAAATCTGACAGTTGGTTAATTGTGCTAAATGTGATATGCTATACCAATTTCTTTTCATTTGTTAATAAATTGAATATGTCGCTTCTTTTTAATGTAAGACTCAGATAGCAGTGATTCTTCTTTAACTTATTGCCTAATTTATCTTAAACAGGTTACTAATATCTGGGTACATAAGTCTCCACATGTGTATCAGGGGTAATAAGTAGATACTGTTTTAGTTTGCTAGCTGCTGGAATGCAATATACCAGAAACAGAATGGCTTTTAAAACAAGGAATTTATTGAGTTGCAAGTTTACAGTTCTAAGGCCATGGAAATGTCTACATTAAAGCAAGTCTATAAAAATGTCCAAATTAAGCCACCACAAGGGGTTACCTTCACTCGAGAAAGGCCTCACATGGCAAACATGGTGACGTCTGCTAGCTTTCTCTCCAGGCCTCTTGTTTCATGAGGTTACCCCGGGGACATTTTCCTTCTTTATCTCCAAAGGCCTCTGGCTACACTGGCTCTCATGGTTCTCCTGGCTCTCTTGTGGCTCTGAAGGGGACCCTTTCCAAAATGCTTCCTCTTTTAAGGGATTCCAGTAAACTAATCAAGACCCACCTGGAATGGGTGGAGTCATAACTCCATGGAAGCCATCTAATCAAAAGTTACCACCCACAATTGGGTGGGTCATATTTCCATGGGAACAATCAAAAAGCTCCCGGCCAGCAATATTGAATGGCTTTTCTAGTGTCCACCACAGATTCAAACCAGCACAGTTACCTTGAAGGATTGTTGTGAGAATTAAATGAGATGACATAACAAATAATAATCAATAGAATGAAAAGTGCAATGCAAACACAAAATACAAATATTCCTATTTACAATGCAAGATTATTCACCTTCATGACTTCCAATGCCTTATATTTTACAGTTTCAGACTTCTGTTTCATGGTCAGTATTTTATACCTCAACCTATATTTTTCCGTGGACTGCCTACTGAGCGGTTAACTGTTAGAATCCTTTAGAAGTATATCACATATATCACATGGCCCCATCTGAGTCTATTTCTTGGGGAAACCCTGGCATCTGATTTAACATAGAACCCAGGACAGGGCAAAGACTAGCATAAAATTCATCAAGCACAAGCTTTAAAAATGCCTTAAAGTTTCCATATCTGCATTTCTCAAGTAGAGTGAGAGATGTAAGTTACAAATGTATTTTTTTAAAAAAAGAATTAGTTTGTGGAATGATGAATCTGTTCAGCTTAGTTCCTCTAGTGGTGATGATGGCCTGCCTTCCATAAAGCAATTAATGTAAGTCATAAACAGAATAAGTAATCTGGCAGTAACTAATTCCCCTTTCCCAGGTTGGCAGCTGTGTGCCAGATGGGTTATCAATGTAAGGAAAGGGGGAAAGAAATGGGCAGTGTGAAAAGCAGAATAAACATACAGAGACGTATGTAACTGAGAAAAGGGGAATGAGAAGGAACATTAAATCAGACTTTTCTTAAGACTTTGCTTTCTTAGTTGCATGTTCTGTCTGAAAGATGAAGCATTCCTTGCCTGATTACTAGTTTAGCATTGTACCAGGGGATCCGAGGGGAAAACTAGAAACAATCCTTGCCTTCAAGCAACTTTCAGTGTAACTGGGGAGTCAGGACTAACAGTGGAGCAATAGTTTTGAAATAAAACTGTATATGAAGTAGTAAATTTGGTTTTACCGTGTGGGCTGCAGTCCTTGGGATTCCTTGGCTGGCATCTCTGCCTCCTGCCACATGGCAATCTATCTCTCTTTCCTTGTATGTGCTCCTCTACTTTCTGCTGACTTTTGGTTTCGCCCTGTGACTTTTTTTTTTTTTTGACTCCTGGCTTCTCTTTATAAGGCTTCCAGTAAGAGGGATTAAGACCCACCCTGGTTCAGCTTGGCCATGCTTAAATAGAATCCTATATGATACTATTCACAAATGAATCCTCACACAAACTGATACCACATCTTCCAAGGGTCCTATTTATAAATGGGTTCACACCCATGGGTATGATTAAGATGAAGAATATGTCGTTTGTTGATGCACTTTATTCAGTCTACCGCTCTAATGTGCGTCAACCCTGCCTGGGACCCTTTGAGAGCTCCTCTCAAAAATGTCCCTTTGATGGGCAGTTTATCTATCTCTTCCTTCTCTGATCAGCTGAGAGTCATTTCCTGAATATTAATTCCTGGCCCTGAAGCAAGAAAGAGAAAATGCGGCTCAAATTAGAGAGGGTCTGAGGGTATGTGGTGCAAGATACAAGCGTGTGCTATTGGAAATAAGCATGTAAGGGGATCATAAGATAGAAGATAAGAAAGTAGGAATAGAAGTCTTGGAGGGCTTTGATAGCCTGGCTAAAAATATGCAGAATGCGTGTGTCTCAACATCTTCTCTTACATTTGCTGAATTAATTGACTGTCAAGAATGGGGTTAAGTCCTTCTCTGTAAGAGTGGAAATCATGAATTGTAAGGAATCTGCTACTAATGAGTACTGATTTGGTCCTGAAGATGGCTTATTGTAACCAGAAATTTATCATCTGATTTCAATCCCAATGAAAATCTCTGTATGGAGCAGTGTAGCCTGGGTTGCTTTCCAGCAAGTGCTCCCCCCTCTGCCTTGGGCTTGCTTAATCGTAAATATAAAGCTGAGAAAATGTAGATGAGGGCAAGTAAAGACATATGCTGTGATATATGCTTGACTGCATCCAGAAGCAGAGTCTCTGCCTTTTTATGGGTAGTTTAGACTGCTCTCTGGCAAAGCTTTCTCCAGTTATCCAGAAGATTAAGGGTTGGGGAAGTGATTGTCTTTTAAACATCCCTCTATCCATCCATATCTAAGGATTTATTCTTTTACTTCCTAGCTGGATCCACAAGGGACTTAACATTATATATTTTCCTGGTGGTTTGCCTAAACAAAGTACAGAAGATATGTAATACTGTAAGCACATGAACTTGCCCATAAGGTTATTTGGGTATTTGAAAAATTTTTGTTGGACCTCTTATAATCTTTGCATGTTTTTGGTTTTAAATGACTTCACCATCATCAAAAATCATCTCCAACTACACATTTTTCTCCTCCTGACCTACTAGACATTCACATTTAGCTTTGTGCACTTTGTCAGTATAGAAGCAAGTAAAAAGTAATGAAATTTATGATTCAATCATGAAACAAGTATTGAGACTGTTGAAATATGATGTCCTCAGCTTTATTTCTACTGTGAAATGTCTGGTGTAATATGTATGAAATATTTTTTAAACTTTGCTTTCTGTTCAGGAATGAATTTCTTGTGGAGCCAGTATACGGTTAGAGAAGTCTTTATTCTGTGGAACAAATGGATTTTAATGCAAAAATGTTACTAATATTTAATTAATACATTTAATACTCCTTAAAAGGACATGTATTCAATGAAAAACAAAGTCAATAGCCGCAGCACATTAATAAACTATTGGTCTTTAGTTACCCGCAACTGAATGACAGGTAGTAAAACTTTTAATATTTGCAGTAACAATTGCATTCTTCTTTTCCCTAGATTAAGCTCACTGATTACAATGAAATGAAGAAAAATTAATTAGTTTGCTCCAATGGAGCAGTTAATGTAGCATGGAGTGAAACCAATGCCTGTTTCCCTCTCTAACCAACTTATTTTCACTCCTTCTGCTTTTTAATTCACAGCCAATTCCTTGATCACTTCCCAACTTAGAAAAAAGTTTAATTAAGTAGATGATACTACTTAGAAAGTATAGAATTAAGGACAGAAACTCATTACTCAGTTCAAAATATAGTTATTTTTTATGGCTATTTAAATTTAACCTACATTTTTAAACTCAGCAATTAAATGATTGCATATTGTTTTTAAAATTTTATAAATTCAGAATTAAATAGCCATATCCAAGTAAACATTGTGCTTTAAACATTTATTACTCACCAGAGAGCATATAATACTGGACATATTATCAGTCCTGAGGGAGCTTGCTTCTATTAGAATTGAATGGACATTTGAAAGTATTTTAGACAGATATTTAGAATGTAGCTATATGAGTTATTGGAAACATTTAGTTTTACTTTAAAACAAATTTGTCTTCACTTCTAAGTATTCCTTTAAAATAAGATTTTACTCCCATTGAATATTTTTTATTTACTTCTTCTGCTTTAATGATTATTGTTTGAAGACACAACTTCTAGAGGAAAGAACTATACTCTACTGCAGCCCTTGGTTTATTATACCTGTATGTAATAAAGGAAAACCTTCCCTTGTCCGGTTCCCTCCCTCCTGTCAAATCTTTCCCGCCTTCTTTAACCATCCTGGGGTGATCCTTTTAATTGCAAGCCAGGATCTCCAGAACAACAACAAACAGATTGGGTTTCGGCTAAAAAATATTGAGCTCCAGGTAAAGAAATATCTGTAAAGTATAACCCTTATATTCTCATTCTGTAGAGTGAAAACACGCATGCACACACACACACACACACAACCCACATTCAGTAGCTCATATCAAAATTATGAAACACTTTTTGATTAGTTACAAATGTCATTGACACTATGAAACTGTACTCCCCTAGTTACGTATGTATCTGCATTCTATTCTATATACTACTGAGAGATCACTGTTATTGGAGGAGTCCAATAGCCATGATCTAGTGTAAGTTTTATCACTGAGTGATTTATATCTTCTGCACACCACTTAACTTCCTTGAGCCTTAGCTTTCAACCAGATGATTTCCAGATTACTTTAAGCTTTATAATGTTTTCTTTTTCTTTTTCTTTCTTTTTTTTTTTTTTGGTGTACGTGTTGTTATATTTTCTTTTTCTTCTTTAATCATACCACCCAGATGAGTGGGAAATTTAGACTTGTATGTTAACCTGGGTAAATATTTCTGTAGGAAATACAAGGTAAACCTATACCCTAAAATATTATAAAATGCTTGGTTCATGGTAGATGCATGAATATTGGTGATATACTCTCTGGATGCCTGTGTTGTGTTCTGTTTGCTTGGTTGCTTAGAATTGATACTAGATTTACCTATGGATAAATAGTCATTCACCAATGCAACAAATAGTGACCTTCCATTATTGAGCTGTCCTAGCTAGCTAGCTGGTATAGAAAAGAAATATTCTCCTTATTATCACGGGAAACAAACACATATACAGGCAATTATTCTGCCATGTGATGATTAGGGAAAGATATATTTATGCTGTGGGAAATTAAGAGTGCTTTGTAGGTAGGTCATTGTTCCAGTTTGTTAGCTGCCAGAATGCAATGTACCAGAAATGGAATGGCTTTTTAAAAGGGGAATTTAATAAGTTGCTAGTTTACAGTTCTAAGGCCGAGAAAATGTCCCAGTAAAACTGGTCTATAGAAATGTCCAATCTAAGGCACCCAGGGAAAGATACCTTGGTTCAAGAAGGCTTATGAAGTTCAGGGTTTCTCTCTCAAGTGAGAAGGCACATGGTGAACACAGTCAGGGCTTCTCTCTCAGCTGGAAGGGCACATGGCGAACACGGCATCATCTGTTAGCTTTCTCTCCTGGCTTCTTGTTTAATGAAGCTCCCCAGGAGACATTTTCCTTCTTCATCTCCAAATGAAGTTGCTGGCTGGTGGACTCTCTTGCTTCTCCCGGCTGTGTCATTCTGTTCTGCTCTTTCTGAATCTCCTCCTTTCTCCAGAATGTTTCCTCTTTTATAGGATTCCAGTAAACTAATCAAGACCCACCTAGAATGGGTGGAGACATGTCTCTATCTGATCAAGTTTAATACCCACATTGATTGAGTTACATCTCAATGGATATAACCCAATCAAGTTTCCAACCTATAGTACTGAATAGGGATTAAGAGAAACGGTTGCTCCCACAAGATTGCTTAGGATTAAATCATGGCTTTTCTAGGGTACATAAATCCTTTCAAACCAGCAGTCATACATTGGATAAAACCTCATGCTAGAGGAATGATTTAAAGAGGTACAGGCTTAAAGGAACCAGGTGAATGGGTGTGTTTTAGGGAGAGAAGACATCATATATGACACCCTGAAGGTGAAAGAAAACATCTGACCATTCTGGGAAAACATTTGTGGGAAAGGATGCACAGAAGCAGCCACAGTTGGAGTGAGAGCTCTGTGCACAATTTCATAAAACTTCTGCTCAAGAGTCTCATGGGTGGTTAGCTGTCTTCTAAATCTAAAGTGTAGTCTTTATAACTTTTTATAAAAAGAAACAGACCAAATGTTACCAAGTGTAAATTAGACACTCTTTGAACTCATATCAGACAGATTTACCCTGAAGGGTTCTGTGTATTTCCATCTCCAGTGGGCTGTTCATTGAACCCTCAGCCCAAATTAATAGCTCGTTCTGCATAAAGGCAGAACTGGGGGCAGTTGCAGTGGTCCCATCAGATTCAATATATGTTTGTTTTTCTGCAGAAACTCCCTGTTTGGGGAAAGGCTTGATTTCTGTCTTAGTAAAACTGTAAGCCAGGCCCTAGAATATCAGGGGACAGAGTGGTGAAATGTCAACTCTTTATGCCAGAGTTGGCAGGGGAATTAATAACCATATAAATTTGACATGATAGTGAGCTTTGTACAGAGAAGAATAAACTCTCTAGTCATGACAGCAATGGTAAGAGTCTGGGCTCCTGAGATGCACCACTGGGGTTGGAATGCCCACTGTACCACTTTGCAGCAGCCCGGCCTTGAGCAAATTAATTATTCTGTGCCTCAGTTTCCTCAACTGTAAAATGATGATGATAATAGTATCTATCAGATAAGGTTGTTGTGAGGATTAAGTGAGTTAATATATGGAAAGGCATTCAGGAGAGTTCTTGGTAGATACTAAGAGCTCAATGATACTTAACTACTTTTTATTTTCATGAATAAGTTATCACAAGTTTTGTTTTGCTGAATAATTGATCAATAATTCGAATGACATCAGCAAAGGACTGACTTTCAGTTCTGCAGGTAGCACAAATCTGGGAGTGAGAGGAAAATCAACAGGAAAAATTTTAACACTAAGCTAAATTACTGGGTCAAAACACACAAAATAGAATTTAACAGGGCTGAGCACCCTCTTAATTGCTTTCTTCGTTTCTTTTCATGATTTGTTATTGAATGCCAATCATATGTTCAGCATTCCAGGTAATATAAAGATAAGTAAGGTTGGTTCCTTCCCTCCAGAACATTATTAATGCCTGCAAGTACAGTCAGGTACAGAAAGGGAGAGCTAGCTTATTATCTGGTGAGTATTCTAAAACTGCTAGATGAACAGAAATGATACACAGTATAGTAAAATAGAGTATAGTGCAGTGTAGCATGGTATAGCCTAATATCATAACCAGATCAGAAAAAGGAATGGTTTCACTCTCCTTTACACTGGCCAGGCCTAATCAAGAGTCTCATGTTTAGTTCCTTGTGTCAGATTTTCAGAGCGGCATTGATGAGCTGTAGAATATTTACAGCTGACTGAGGATTCTGGGCATAGCATTGGTTGGAGTATGCAGTATGCAAGGCTTAGGATGGAGAAGGAAAGGTTTGTGGTGATCAATTAGGAGCACTCCACCTGTATAAACCAAATTTCTAAGGTAGACTCTGATGGACCAGAAATGCAAGTGATAGAACGTCCATAAATATTTACTGAGCAACTACTATGGGCAAAGCATTTTGTTGGGTCTTGTTGATATTAATAACGAGATCAGTCAAGTTTCTTGCATGGTGTTTATAATCTTTTGAGGAATGCTGGCATAACTAGGTTAGCCTAATTCATAGTTTAATTACCGTTTTGATGCCTATAATAAAAAACAAACTCAGGGTATTATGAAAGTAGAAAATATGGAACATGATTCTACTAGGGGGGCGGGGGGTGGGTAGAAGGGATCAGGAAAGGCTTCCCTGATGAAGTGATGCTTAAGCAGAGATCTAAAGAATGAGTTGGTACTAGCTTGTAATGGAGAAGAGAATGGAAGCATGAGGAAGGGGCATACAGATGGGATGGAAAGATTTTCCAGGCAGAGAGAAGCCAGTGTTTGAAGGCCTGCCTTGGGCCTGGAATGCTAGAAAATTAAAAGAAAACACAGGTAACTGGAATGCAGACAGCTAGAGGAAGAATGGTGTAAGATTGAGGTGCTAAGGTTCCCAGGGAAGGGATCAGGGTATCTTAAAATTTGGTCAACTTAATCAGAAAGAAAATCAAGGTAAGATGCAATTCAGTAGCCAAATAAAAGAGGTCTGTTTTTAATATGAATACATTGCAACTTCATTCTAATTATTAAACAGTTTGTCATATATTTAAGACAGCATGGTGTATTGAGTAGGATTTGGAAAGGTTGATATATACCTCCATATATATTAACAGTACTTAACTCACCCCAATTTCTTCCTAAATGCTGGGTTCATAGCCATTGTTTCTTCCTATTCCTTCTTTTCTCTGCTAGCGCATTTTCATCTAAACATGCCCATACACTTCTCTGTGGTTTCCAAAACCTGACATCCTGGAAGAAAATGTAATGCAGATCTATGATGTAAAGTATTTTGTCCTAAATTGCCATGTAAAATATGGTGTTTAAGTCCGTGACAGCCAGGCATTTTGCACATTTGTTGATTTATTTCGAAAATAAGTAGATTTCTCTTCTTTCCAGGATGTAAATAAAAATGTACTTAACTTCATATTGAAACTTGGGAAGTTTTTTCTCACTTTTGTGGTAGTAGCTCAAAATTACATTTATTTTTTAATTTTTTTTTTTTTTTGCATGGGCAGGCACCGGGAATCGAACCCGGGTCTTGAGTATGGCAGGCAAGAACTTTGCCACTGAGCCACTGTGGCCCACCTGAAAATTACCTTTTAAGGTGAAGAAACTTTATCTTTCTCAAGGGTGGAGAGAAGTTTAAAACGATGGAAATGATACTATCTTCTTAACCTTAATGACATGTTACTTTTCACAGGGTCCATAATTAATATAAAAGTAGGGAAAACATCTGTAACTGGATCAGTAACTATTTACTGTCTTTTATGTACGTAGAACTGATGTTAATAATGCGGGAGTATATGGGAATTCTATTTTCTGCATAACTTCTTTAATTAAAAGGAAAGAAGGAAGGAAATAAAAGAAATGAAAGAAAGAGACAGGACCCCTGTCTTTTAATCTGTGAAAAGGGCTCACAGTCACATTAAGCAAAAAGAAAAGATCAGTGAACTGTATATAGCTACCACAGATCCTTTTTTTTTTTAAACAACATACGAACACGAGCATTCTTACCATGTGATCGTTCCATTCTTGGTATGTAATCAATAACTCACAATATCACCACATAGTTGTATATTCATCACCATGATCATTTCTTAGAACATTTGCATCAATTCAGAAAAAGAAATAAAAAGAAAAAAACTCATACAAACCATACCCCTTACCCCTCCCCCTCACTGACGGCTAGTATTTCCATCTACCCAATATATTTTAGCCTTTGTTTCCCCAATTTTTTTCCTATACCCCTTATCACTGTTTTTCATTGATCACTAGCATTTCAATCTACTAAATTTATTTTAACATTTGTTCCTCCTATTATTTATTTATTTTTAATCTATATGTTTTACTCATCCCATAGGTCCTTTTTAAAATATGTTTTTATATCCATGATTATATTTATTACAGGGAAAAGATACGTTAATATCAGGCCAGGGAAGATATGCATAGACCTTATGTCTTAATATAATGACATATATTTTACGTATGTGTGATGCTAGATACAGTTTTTTAAGTTAACGTTGCAAATGTGTCTATAAGATCAAACATGCACATTCCTAATTTCTCATTATTTAGTCAATAATTGAGTTTTCTGGCTTTTAGTAGGTTGTCAAAATACTATTTTGTATCGATAAAATAATTTTTTAGCTTTTTCACTTTTATTGTCTCCCTCATTTATCACAGCCTTGCCTAAATTAAATCAGCTGGAAACCCACCAGCTTGGGTGGTGTTAAGACTTGAAAAATTGGTCATTTGCATTTCATTTCCTTTCCTTCTTTTTCAAGTTTCTTAAGAAAATGTTAGTAAGAAATGTAATCCTATGGACAGAAAGCAGGATTTTAAAAAAAGGTAATTTACAAATGGTTTAATAACCCTGCAAGCAATTGAGTATTGACCGTATAAATTCTAGATAATATCATTAGTATACCCTCGTTGGCTGTTAAAAAGTCATAAAGAAAGTAAATCTAGACATCTATTTTCAGGATAAGTATTGCAATGGAACGCTTATCTTTGCATACCATTTACTTGGGGAGATGGAATTTCATTTAATTAAGTGACTTATTAGGCCTATTGGATTTCTGCCAAGTTATTTCATCATGGTTTGTTAAATGATAATTTCACTAGTGTCAGTTACAATCAAGATGTTGGATATTTATTTCCTCTTTTCCCATCTGCTGAGTCACAATTCTCTAAGGATGGATACTAGGTTGATTAAATGACACCTTAGTGTTTGTCTTACATTTGCTAATCAGCCTATTTAATTGGGATTTAAAAAAAAATTCCCATAGTAGATAACATAACATGCCTTTTCTCTCCCTGCATTGGCATCTCGTGTTTGGGTCCTGGAGGCACCTAAGACCTCGAGGTACCTAAGACCTCCTCCTTGCATTGGAGGCCCAAAATAGGAGAAAAGTTTCTGTTAATTACTCCATTACATCAAACAGTCTACTTAGCACCCATAGGTGGGAGGGAAGAAGTGTTTGAATGTTATGCTTTAGGCAAAGTAGCTAATCAGAGCACCGTGAATAATTCTAAAGAAATTACTTACTGCTTGGTTCTCTTTAGAGTGACTGATTTAACAGCCTTCTTGCATCATAGAATATGTAAAAGTCGTTCGCCTGTATAAGCACTAGTTAGTTACTATGGGGAAACAGCTTTTCCCTAAGAGTTTATTTGCCACATTTTACTTAGTCTGCCCCCCACTATTAATCAGCTTAAACTGTGGGTCATTACGCTACTTGGCATGCATGAAAATATCCTTCCTGGATTGATTTAGCAACCTTAATTTTTCTCATATAATACTTGGGCTACATGGGTTTACCTGCCCCTAAAACTCTTTTCAACCTATATTTTCTGAAGTTGTAGGAATGTCATCGTTAAAATCACAACCTTTGAACCTAGATTCAAACTCTGCTATTTTAAGTAAATCTGTTAAAGTCTTTGCTCCTCTATTTGCTTATCTGTATAATGGGATTAACAATTCTACCCTCAGAGTTTTCCTTTGAGCATTAAAAGGAGACATCTTATAATTATCATTGTGTTTGCCACATAATAAGGTCCCAATAAACTGTAGCTTTTTAAAATGCTATTCAAAAAGTGTATGTGCAGTAGGCAGAGCTGTTTTCCTGTCACACCATCTTTTTGAATTTTTCCTGGGCCAGGATTCTGCTCTCAAACTTTAGCCTGCATCAGCATTACCCCGAGGGTTGTTAAAACCAAGATTCATGGGCCTCAGCCCTCAGAGATTATGATTTGGTCAAGTCTGGGGTGGAGCCCGAGAATCTGCATTTCTAAGGAGCTCTCAGGTTATGCTGGTCTAGACCCACCCTTGGAGAACCACAGTCTGCCCTAGGCCACTGCTTCTTAACCTGTATTCCAATCAAGGATCTGTTGTGATTGTGCTGGATGTGATGGGTCTTAAAAACAAGCAAACAAATAAAATATGTGAATGTAGTTTTGCATACAGTTTTCAGTGTTCATGATTCTTCTGAAGCTGGTCCGTGTCCCTCACACCCCAGATATAACATCTTTGAGTAATACATCAGGAGTTCAGGTTAGGAATGCAGTTCTTTGGAGCTATTTGCAAGTGTGTTTAGACATTTGCATATGCAAAAACATTTTATCCCTTTACCAGTATATAGGCAGGGAAGACTTAGTGCACCAAAAACATGTTATAAACTAGCTAGCTGGCTAAAGACTATAATCTAAAAGTGAAGATTCACTCTTATAACATGTTGAAATTTAATTTGCAGATTTGGTGAAAATGGTAGTTAAACTAATCCCCCAAATTAGCAATAATTTAACATTTATATAAGTTCATATTTGTGGTATGTACTTATTGTGTCCTTTTTTTTCCCCCTCTTTAAAGCTAGCTCTTTGCTGGCTCCTGAAGTCATTTTATTAATAAAATTATAGAATTATGCAATCAATGAACTGAAACAGCAGAAAACATCCCTGAAATTCTTAAACCATATTCCTTAGACTATGTAACTAGACTGTTTATACAAATCATGCCATAGTGAGCCTGTGATTGCTTTGTAAATAACTATATGATTTATTGCTAAACATACAATTTTGAGATTATTAATATCTCGAGAAAACTTGTTTTAGTAAAGATAAAAAAGAAACGGCCTCACTTGGGCCAATAATGGGAAAACCGACATATTCACATGCTTTTTATTTCTCACAGCACATTTGTGGCTTGTAGCCAAGAATTTACTTCCTTGAAGAGTGCATTTGACAAGACAGTACTGAAGTTGTAAACACTTTGAACTCATTACAGTCCCTCACCATAGGAACTGCACTGTCGCTGAAGATTCCCTGTCCAAAAAACCATCATCACTACAATTATTTTTACCTTTCCCTGCAAATATTACTTTGTGCTTTAAAGCACTTCAAAAGGCAAAAGAAATATGGAAGCTAAGGTAGGCTCTGACTTCTGAGTGCTATGTTGATACAGAGCAAGATCAGAAACATGGAGATATATATAGATATATATGTTTCAACTTAAAATGTTGGGTTGTTTTTTTTTTCCCTGACAATGGTTTTATATAGAGTTCTGATGAGGATGGGTGTTTGAAGTTGCAAAAAGCATTGTAAGGTTACCCATTTACCGGCTGAATGAATGTTTCCTCTTCTCTGTTCTCAGGCTTTCTTGCCAACTAATTGATTAGGTCAGAGATGACCGGTTTGCTAGCTCAAACATTTTATGAAACAAATCTAACAAAAAGTGATTGTTGGTCTATATTAGGCATCTCAAACGCACATATTTAGAGGTTTTGTGCCGGTATCATCACTGCATAAAACAGGTGATTATAGGGCCGTGCCACATTGATCTGAAAAACTTGACCCACAATCCCTTATGGCACAGTGCTTTGAAAGACAACCTCCCCATGAGTACCCTGCAGGTAATGAGCCAGGTTTTTGGATGTGCTAACATCTAACATGTTTGAGGTATAACAATGCCCATTTGGAGACTGGAAATAATAATCCAGATAAGGGCTGATTATATCTTGAACTACAGTAGTAATCGGATGGAGAGGATTGACTGGTGGGACTTGTAAATAATGATATATGAAAGGGTAGGGAGGTGAAATATGCTAAGATGAATCTTATAATAATATCTTAGGTAAGTAAGTAGGAAACTGAGGAGAAATAAAGTTTGAGAAGGAGAGAATGGGGATGGGTTCAGTTTTCAATAGGTTTTGTTTAATAATAGAATGCTTTACTAGGCCATTTTGTCATTAGAGTATTTGGCAGTTGAAACAATGGGAGAATGTGTCATTTGGGAAGCGAAGATTATCAAGGTCATATAGCCCCAGGGAGACCAAGAACTGTTGGGAGAGAAGGGAGGGAGAAAGGAGGTCAGCCATAAGAAACTGGTTTGAGGAGGCAGTGGCCAAGTTTCTAAATGCCACATAAAATGCATAAGATTTAAATTAGAATAGTTTATTAGAATTAGCAAAGTGTAACTTTTGATGACATTCCAATCAGCAACTTCAGTGGAGTAGTGAAAAATTGTGAGTGGGTTGTCCTTTCTCGAAGATTGTTGCTGAAAAGATGGAGAAAGGGTTTGTAAGTAGACAGAAGCTGAATAGCCCTGAGCACTTGTACAAGCTGGTGGGAAAGAATTTGAAGATGGAGATGTATGCTTTAAATCCACGTTGTGTGTTATGAATACAGGGTAAGTTACTCAACAGCATTTGTCCTGTACCTAGCACAGTGTCTGGAACATATTGTATTGTCTAGTATATACTAGGTACTTTTTATAAATTTTATTTTTTTAATTGACAAATAAAAAACAACATTCAAACAAGAACATTCTTAACATATGAATATTCCATTCATGGTCCATAATCAATGGCTCACAATATCATCACATAGTATATTCATCACCGTGATCATTTTTTAGAACATTTGCATAACTCCAGGAAAAGAAATAAAAAGAAAAAAGAAAAAACTCATACATACCATACCCCTTACCCCTCCCCCTCATTGACCACTCATTTTTCCATCTACCCAATTTATTTTATCTTTTGTTCCCTCTATTTTTTTTCTATACCCCTTACCACTCCCTTTCATTGATCACTATATACTAGGCATTTTGTTAGGCACTAGAGGAAACACTGTGCCTGTTTTCATTGACCAAGACCTGGAACATGTTGCTGAGGAAGTAATGTTTAGTGTATTGTCTCCATTTAATAATGACATCAAAATAGAACTTTCTCCCATTACTCAGTCACTGAACACATTTGTGTTGGTTTAAAACTGTTATGCACCCCAGGAAAAAAATCATCTTTTTAAAATCCATTCCTTTGGGTGTAGACCTATTGTGGGTGGGACCTTTTGATTAGGTTATTTCAATTGAAATGTGACCCACCCATTCAAGGTGGATTTTAATGCTCTTATTGGAGTCCTTTAGAAGAGAATAAGGGATACACAGAAAACAGAGAGAAACACCCAGAGAAGTTCAGAGAGAAAGAGCCACAGAACCTGAGAGAGACCGATGCTAAAGGAGAGAAACATGAAGAAGCTCTGAAAGGAAGCCAATGATGCCAGAAGTTTGAAGCAACAGAACCTGGGAGAAAAGGCCCAGCAGATGTGGTCATGTACCTTGTTATCTCACAGAGGATCCCAAGCTTGCCAAAGCTGATCTTTGGAGAAGATATTCTGTTGATGCCTTAATTGGGACATTTTCCACAGCCTCAGAACTATAAATTGTAAGTTAATAAATCTCCATTGTAAAAACCAATCCATTTCTGGTATATTGCATTTTGTCAGCTTTGCTGAACCAAAACAACATTCAACAGAATTGTTTAAACTCTCTGCTCTCCTTCAATGAACACTTCTCTGGTGTTCAGGAATTATTGGAGCCTACAAATATAGGTTCAGGGTCCCTTCTCCTACATTTTGGTTTGTGTATCAACATTTCTAACACTTATGATGAAATAACAGCAGTTTAAATTTTTACCTCTTGACGATTATCAGAATACCTCATGGTTGTGGTTTATTGGCAAGGTGATCTCAGGAAACATGAGTAAAGGAGTGAGGAGGTAAGACAGAGAGGTGAAAGAAGCCAACAAAAAGTACATTTCAGGAAGTTACCAGTGTGGGCAACTGGAGCTCAATCCCACTGGAGAACTGGGGAAAATGGTGTGGGACACTGTTCTAGTTTGCTAGCTGCCGGAATGCAATATACCAGAAACGGAATGGCTTTTAACAAGGGGAATTTCATGGGTTGCTAGTTTACAGTTCTAAGGCCGAGAAAATGTCCCAATTAAAACAATGTCCAATCAAAGGCATCTGGGGAAAGATACCTTGGTTCAAGAAGGCCGATGAAGTTCAGGGTTTCTCTCTCATCTGGAAAGGCACATGGTGAACACAGTCGGGGTTCCTCTCTCATCTGGAAGGGCACATGGCAACCAAGGCATCATCTGCTGGCTTTGTCTCCTGGCTTCCTGTTTCATGAAGCTCCCCGGGAGGCGTCTTCCTTCTTCATCTCCAAAGGTTGCTGGCTGGTGGACTCTCTGCTTCATAGTGTCGCTCTCTCTGAATCTCTCTCTCCAAAATGTTTCCTCTTTTATAGGACTCCAGCAAACCAATCAAGACCCACTCAAATGGGTGGAGACATGTCATCCCCTAATCCAGTTTAACAACCATTCTTGACTAAATCACATCAACCAGGGAGATGATCTCATTACAGTTTCAAATATACATTATTGAATAGGGATTATTCTACCTTTATGAAATGGGATTTATATTAAAACATGGCTTTTCTTAGGGGGCATACTTCCTTTCAAACCAGCACATTCCACCCTCTGCCCCCTAAAAAAGACATGTTTTTCCCATATACAAAATACATTAATTTCATAACAATATCAGAAACCTTAAACCTTTCAGTAGCAATACAAATGAAGTACAAAATTAGTATAAAATCTCATCAAATCAGTTACAGGCATGGTCTGTCCTAAGGCAAAATTCTCTCCATTTGCTCTGGACCTTTGAAAACTCATAACAAGTTATTTGCTGCCAACATTCAAAGAAGGAACTATCATAGGATACATATACACATTTCCATAGGGAGGAAGGAACACAGGGGTCACTGGACCCAAAAGTTTCGAAAACCAGCAGGGCAAAGTCCATTATATTTCAAAGTCTGAGAATCATTTATTCTTAGGGCTTCTGAAAGCGGCAGTCCCACACTTTCCAAGGGCCTACACAGAGGCCTGCCTCTCTCTGAATAAAACCTTGGGAGACAATGGGGAGACCACCTTTTCCTAGGCTCCACCCTCTCTAAGCATCAAGGCTGCACCCGGGCTCTCTGCCATCTCTGGGGCACACGCTCAACACCCCCATGTGGTGGCAGCCAGGCTCTCCTCAAACCCCAAGGAATGTGCTTCACTCTCTCCAAGGCCTGAGGCGGCATGACTCTTCCACTGCAACCAGCTGGAAAGCCCATTCTCTGCCTTTGGGGCAAACTCACCCTCTCCACAGACTTGGGTGGGTGCGCTCTCCTGGCCCGAGGCTTCTTGACTTCAGACCTCAGCCTCCATGGTTTTGCCTCTGAAGTTATTTTTCCTCCAATGTGTCCCTTCTCTGAACCCCTCAGTCCAGACTGGCAGCGGCTTTGTTTATACAGGTCCCACAGCACTCTCATCGGCTTTCTATGCAGTAGCATTGGATCATGCCCATCAGACATAAGGAGCTTCCACAAATCTTTCCTGGATAACTCCATGTCCAATCCCAACTTTCTCTGAAATGGCTGAGTGGTTCCACATTTGGCCAAGACCTCATGTGGGGCACTATTCTCTGGCGTCTCCCTTCCTGGAGGCCCAGAATTTTCCAGAACTTCAATTTCTGGTTTCTTTGTATCCAAAAGTTCAGTTCTCAATTTATCTCTTTCCTTTCACATTTCACTATCAGCTGTGAGGAGAAACCAGGCTGCACTTTCGACATTTAATTTGGAGATCTCTTCTGCTAAATACCCAAGTTCATGGTTTTTAAAATTTGCCTTCCAGCCAAAGCCACTAGTCAACTTTGCCAGATTATCTGCCATTTTAAAACAAGGATCACCTTCCTTCCAGTCTGTAATAGCACATGCCTCATTTCTGTTTAAAGGCTGGTCAGAGGTATCTTTAGAGTCCATGTTCCTATCAACAGTCTCTTCAAAGCATTCTAGTCCTTCTCTATCAACCTCATCACAACTCCTCCAGATTCTTCCCCTTATCCATTTAAAAAGCCATTCCAGCATGTTTGGTATCTGCAAACCACAGCAGCAGAACCCCACTCGTGGTACCAAAATCTGTTCTAGTTTGCTAGCTGCCGGAATGCAATATACCAGAAACAGAATGGCTTTTAACAAGGGGAATAGTTTAACAACCATTCTTGACTAAATCACATCAACCAGGGAGATGATCTCATTATAGTTTCAAATATACAGTATTGAATAGAGATCATTCTACCTTTATGAAATGGGATTTATATTAAAACATGGCTTTTCTTAGGGGGCATATTTCCTTTCAAACCAGCACAGATACTTACCTCAGAGTTATACCACTATAGGAATGAGGAAGCTGGGATATTTATACAATAACTCTTGTTGGTCATTGATTGAGTGGTCATGGGTGGGAACCTGATATTTCTGACCTGTCACACATACTCAGGCAGAGCAGACTCCAGTGGGCAGAGAAAACCCTTAGACAGAGAGATGCAGGAGGTGGCAGATGAAAGTCAGGTAAGTGTGTACTGAAATAAAGACCAAAGAGAGAGACAGAAGTAACCATCAGTGCCTCCCTCACAGCATCTGAATCCCCATTTTGACATTCACTAGCAGTGTGACTTTGGATGATTTATCCTCTCTGGGTCTTAGTATCCTCACCTGTAAAATGGGAATAATAATAATATTATCTACCTCATAGGGTTGTAATGAGAATTCCACAAAATATTAAATGTATCAATTTTCCAAATAAGAAAATGAAAGCTCACAAAAGATTACACTTGGCTAATATCACACAGATTAGAAGCAGCCAAGTCACTTCTCAAAGTCTTGATTCTTTCTCCCAGATTTCTTTCTTTAGACCTAATGTTCAATGTTTTTTTGTTTGTTTTTTGTAGGTTCCCTCATGATTTGCTCCCTATTTTATTAGTGCTAGGGGTCCATTAATGAATCCTTTCTCCAATTTGCTCTCTTCCTAAACCCATGGGATTGTGCTGGTGAACTTCTTATCTGGGTGTCTATGCTTCCTTTTCCAATATTTCAGGATCTGACCTTGCCTGATTGCTTAAAGTGATATTAAGTCTTCTTAGTCTTTTTGCTTCCTAGCTTTTCTAATCTCTGAGACATATTGACCCATAATATTTGTACTCCCTCCATAATCTTGACTATTATCCCACTGTGGCGCTTGGTTAGTTGCCTGAATCATTATTCTAATAGGATCCTTAGGCTTCTCTGAACTGTTTTAGCCTAATTGTGTTCCCATTCTGATGGATACAAGATATATTTAATAAAATGTCTTTTTCTTAGAAATGAATATACATTATTTTTTTGTTAAAAAAAAACCACATTAAATAGTTGGATTGTGTCATACCTGTGGTGTGATATGAGCCAGAAGAGGCAGTGAAAGTTACAGAGTGGAACTTCTGTAATCAGACTGTCACACTGCATGAAATTAACTAGGTGTTCAGTTCCCTAGGCATCTTAAAGCAAATTCCATGAAATGGGTTGAGTTTATTCAATGGAAATGTATTCACTCATGATTTTGAAGTGGGGAAAATGTCCAAATCAAGGCATCATCCAGGCAATACTTTCTTCCTGAAGACTGATTGCTGGTGATCTTTGGCTCTTCTGCCACATGGCAAGGCACATGGTGGTGTCTGTTGGTTTCTCCCTTCTCTTCTAGGTTTCATGGATTTCAGCTTCTAGCTTCCATGGCTTTCTCTCTCTTTGTTTTAATTTCATTCTCTTATAAAGGATGCCAGTAACAGGATTATCACATCCTGTTTAAGGTGGGTCACACCTTAACTGAAGTAGCCTCATTAACAGGTCTTACTTACAATGGGTCCGGTCCCACAGGAATGGATAAATATAAAAAACATGTTTTCTCTCTGGAGTATATATAGCTTCAAACCCCGACACCAGGTATAGTATGATTAGTCAGAACATAGGGCATTGGACAGGTCATTAGTTGATATTGAATTAGATTAAGAGATGGGGGCCTTAATAGGGAACAAAAGTTCTGAAAAGATGCTAACATAAAACTGAAGGGACCTTAACTTCAGCCCGACAAGTTTATTTTGGAAGTTCTTGACTAGTCATTTTGTAAATAGCTTTATTGAGATGTAATTAATATATCATACAATTTACTGTTCAGAGTGCACAATTCAATGTTTTTACTATATTCATAGGGCTATGTAACCATATATTTTTTTGGCTCTTACACACATTGAAGATATGGTAAAAACTATGTACAATCTGTCATAAACATTTGTGCAAACATAAAATAGATTGCATATAATTTCAGAAAATTCAGAAGATTCCTGTAACTCCTCTGTGCTCAAGGATGCTACATTTTCAGCCAAACTTTAGCTGTCTTAAAGGAGCCATTCCTTTATATGGACAGTTTAATTGAACACCATAAGTACACATGGAACCTTGAGTAGGGCATGTGATTTTGTAGGTTTATCCAGAGTGATGCCATAATAAATCCCAGAGTGATTTGAACAGTGAATAAAAAAGTATTTACAAAGTCCCCTTGGAGGAATGATGAGAAAGAGGGAAAATTCAACTTCCCCATATAGAGAAGGCCTGATATTCTTGCAAGCAGTGAGGACAACAAAATCAATAGGCTGGACCTTCAATCTTGGGGTTTTTTCATATGAAACATATTCCCACAAAGGATAGACTAAGCCTACTTAAAATTAGGCCTAAGAGTCACCCCCAGAGAACCTCTTTTGTTGCTTAGACATGGCCTGTCTCTCAGCCAACACGGCAAGCAAGCTCACTGTCCTCCCCCTCTCTACATGGGACATGACTCCCAGGGGTGTAAACATTCCTGGCAACACGGGACAGAAATCCTAGAATGAGCTTGAATTCAGCATCAAGGGATTGAGAAAACCTTCTCAACTGGAAGGGGAAAGGGAGAAATGAGACAAGATAAAGTGTCAGTGGCTGAGAGATTTCAAATCGAGTTGAGAGTTTATCCTGGAGGTTATTCTTATGCATTATATAGATAACCCTTTTCTAGTTTAAGGTATATTAGAGAGGCTAGAGGGAAGTGCTGAAACTGTAGAGCTGTGTTCTAGTAGCCATGTTTCTTTAAGATGTTTGTATAATGATCTAGCTTTCGCAGGTGACTGTGTGATTGTGAAAACCTTGTTCTGATACTCCTTTTATCTACGATATAGACAGATGAGTAAAAAATATGGATTAAAAATAAATAAATAATAGGGGAAACAAATATTAAAATAATTTGGGTAGAGGGAAATACTAGTAGTCAATGAGAGGAAGGGGAAGGGGTATGGTATTATGAGTTTGCTCTTTTTTCTTTTAATTTCTTTTTCTGGAGTGATGTAAATATTCTGAGAAATGATCATGGTGATGAATATATAAAGATATGATGATATTGTGAGCCATTGATTGCACACCAAATATGAAATGTTCATATGTTAAGAATGTTCGTGTTGTGTGTTGATTGACTTTATTAATAAAAAATTAAAAATAAATAAATAAATATAGGAGCCATTCCTTCTGTTTTTATAATCCAGCAGGCAAGTAAAGTTGTTGATAGTCCTGTGGATTCATGGTATACAACTTGCATGGTAATATCCTATTATTGCAAACCATACATTTGCTAAGTCTGGCTCCTAATCTGGCTTTACTATTTTGAAGAGGATGAAAAAAGCTTTAGTATCTTTAGAAGCCTAGCTGATAAGGAGTGGGTGACAAGGGTTTGAAAAAATACCTTGCAGATTTGTGAAACTCTGGAGGACAACTGAAGATATTTAGTACTGCATTCATCTTCTCATGAAAACTTATATTGACCTAGAAATGTCAGTGCTTTTGTCCTTATGAAGCATCATGATTCTTTAAAGCTTCACTTTATTGTAAAAGGGAAATAAATTTGGTAGCAGTATCAGCATGATTAGTTATAACCAGTAAGCAGATTTTTTCTTTAGTTAATTATAATTATTATCTACCCTACTATTATACTATAATATTGAGCATAAAACAGCAGTCTTTCTTTCTCAGCAGATACGAGAATCACTTATTTTTATTTTTTCAGGGCTATCGAATATATTCCTGTGCCTCTATACACACACACACACACAAACACACACATGCTCATACAGCAGCATGTTCTAATAAAAAGAGTCAGACAGAACCTGATTTGAATCTCAGAGCCATCTATTTACTTACTGTATGATTTAAAGTATGTTATATTAGAATTTGGGAATTAATTGCTAACCTTGGGATCGTAAAGTCTTACCAGCAGTGCTATGGTAAGGATCAGAAATAATATGTGGAAAGAGCTTAAAACAGTGCCTGGTACATGGTAAGAGATCAAGGGGTGCACATGCAGAATTGTATAATTAAAAAAGTTTTAAAAAAGAAAAAAAAAGTCTTCTAAGATTTTATCTCCTGAAAAAAGATATTTGAGGCAAAATCTTGTTAAGATTTTGGTAATCATATTCCTTCCTTCCTTCCTTCCCTTCCTTCCCTTCATCTATCTATCTGTCTGTCTGTCTGTCTGTCTGTCTATCTATCTATCTATCTATCTTCAGGTAGAGATATATGTCCCTTTTCTGACTTTTGAGAAATATTGATCTACACTATTCCCTCTCTCACTGGTATCTTAAATCTCATCTACTTAATGAGCACATTCCTTTTTACAAGTGGAATCCCTTCTCTCCACCTTACCCCACCCCCTTCAGCCACAATAGGCTAGGTTTTGCATGGATAACAAACAACCCTGGTATCTCAGGGACTCAAAGCAATAAAGTTTGTTTCCCACTAACACTTCAGGTCATTGTAGGTCAGCAGGGGTCTCAGCTCAGTGTAGTCAGTGCAAGGACCTACACTGATGAAAGGATCATCTCAATGCAAGCTTTGGGAAAAGAGAAAACATGTTTAAACACACACTAGCCCATAAAGCTTCTGCCTGACAGTGACACACATCACTTATGTTCACATTTCATTTGATGAGGCGAGTCACGCACCACATCATGGATAGTCTGAAGTGCCATGTCTGCATTCAAGTGGGCAGAGGGAAAGAGGCAACCAGGAGGCCAAGATAAAAGAATAGAATTTTTGTCAACAGAGCTAATGACCACTGCATCCCCTAAAGCAGGGCTTGTCACACTTGAGCATGCATCAGAATCACCTGGAGGACTTGAAAAAGCATAGATTGCCTGGCGCACACTAGGACTTTCCAACCCTGTAGGTCTGGAATGAGGCCTGAGAATCTGCATTTCTAACAAGTTCCCTTGCAGCTCTTGGGACAGCACTTTGGGAAGTCCTGCCCTAATATGAAAGTTCTCTTCATATCATTCCCCACTTCAAATACCTCATCAGTGACACTTAAGACTGTCCATGATTGTATTTCAACCAAACTTATTTCTCCATTTCCCCAGATTTTTATCAGTTTCTTTATAATTTGCTGATATATCTCTAGGCTTTCTCTTCTCCTGGTCTACTTTAATCAATAGCTCCTCTATATAAACTTTTCTACAATTTCCCAGCTAGAAGTATTTTCCATCTATTTTCCCAAGTAGTTTGCACCCTTCCAATGGAAGGGCTCACATGTTGTACAGTGTGATCATCTCCTATGTGTGTTTTCTCACCGTCCTATCATGAACTGCTATAAGTTATTAGCTCTCTCATAGCACTGCACACAGAGTAAATGTTAAAACGCCTGTAATGTTCTGCATTCTTATTTCATGTCTGATGTTGCCCTATTCAGTTAAACAGATCCAGCCACATGACCTAAGTGCAAATCACCACTCTGGTCTTAGAAAGTGTGGGAGCAGAAGTACAATATAGGTTCTGGACCTAGACTTCTTGGTTCAAAGCCAGCTTGGCTGCTTTTAAGCCATGTGACCTTGTGCAAATCATTTAATCTTCCTGTGCCTCATTTTCTTCGTCTAGAAAATCAAGGTGATGATAAAATGTTACAGGATTGTAATGTGCTGGTTAAATGGATTCGTTTATTTGAAACATTTAGAGAAGAGTCTGGCAGTTATGCGCGCCAATTTATTGTAAGCCAATGTAATTATGATTGCCAAATATCCTGAATGTGTCAACTTTACCCAAAGTTATTAAATTTGCCTCTTGCCCATTTTCTACTTAATCCCTTAGACTCTGTCTTCTGCCTCATTCATCCTGTCAAAATTGTCTTCTCTAAGGTCATTAATTAAATTCTAATTGGAATTCACAGTGAATTTCATCTCTCTCTTATTGAGATATTCGCTTTTATTAATTTGGGACAGTTTACTACTCTGATATTCCATCAATCTCTATATCTATGTCTGTATCTATTTTATATCTTTATTATATCTTTTTTGCTCTACTGACCCCCCCCTTTTTTGTTATTACAGATATTTTCCAAAGCCATTCTTATCCTCTGTATGCTCTCTTGTCTGCACATGTTTTTAATCTCCTACTTTCACTTCCATTCCATTGATTTAAAATCTGCATTACACGTTCTGCTGGGTCACCAGTAGTTTAAGAAAAGCAACTTTCTCAGTTTGCTAAAATAGCTGATATTTATGATGAGCTTATTACATGCCAGGTGCTTTACCTACATTTTCTTATTTAGGCTTTATAACTACTCTAAGGGCTAAACACTATTACCACCACATTTACAGTTGTAGAAACAAAGACTTGAGGAGAAATAAAGGAATTTTTTCAAAGCCTGGTGATGTGGATAACTAGTAGGAAGTGGAGGCAAGAGTTGAATATGAAAAGCCTTTCTCCTCCAACCCTCTTCCGTTTAAATCTGTCCCCTCCTGCTACTTTTGGCTTGGTGAATACTACTCATCCAGTCATGGGGCTCATGCTAGGACAGTGGTCCTCAATCTTGGCCACACTTTAGCACCACCTGGAAAACCTTAAAACTCCTAATGCCTGAGACCAATTAAATCAGAATCTCAGGATAGGAGAACCCGGGCATCTGAGTTTGTTAATGCTCCTAGGTCATGCCAGTGGGCAGCCAAGCTTGAGCCCCATTGCCCTCGGCTTTCCCTCTCTTCCATTCACACATCCAGTCAAGAGTCCTGTAATTTCTACCTTATTTTATAAT